>JASFAX010003400.1:0-42576 GCA_030737875.1 Allium sativum | reverse complement strand
AGGTGATCATTTTTCAGCATCAACATTTTGGCGCCAGGTAGGGGAAGTAACGCACCTATGGTCAACGTTCCGTTATTTCCACTGAGAAATCAACAACTTCGCTTTTCTTAACATTCGATCACGTGGACTTGGAGCGCTACTTGAGTCTGTCGAAACTTACCTTCCAAGTTTACCAATAATGGTGACCAAAGGAAAGAACACTACGGTCATACCTTCCACGATTGATCCTGACTCAAAAAACCCTTATCAGCCTCAATCCATCGAAGTTCCAGCGGCCAATGTGAAAATACTTCTAATCCCGATGCACTCGTTAACCGAGCTCAATTCAATGAAACTATGAGGAATTAGGAGAAATGCAAAGAAGGCTTGTCAAACAAATCAATCAAAATTTTGGATTGATGCAACAACTTCAACAACATGCTCGACGAGGCATCTTTCACCTTCAAACAGATATGGGAATTCAGCCCTCCCTAAATTATTTCTCTGAGTTCCACTCTCGTTTCTCTCTGCAATAACCATCACCTCAACTGTTCCCGGCTTAGGCTTAGTCCCAACCAATGAATTAGTGCTCAACCCCTCGCTCTACTGGATCGACCTATCACAAATAAGAAATTGGCTGCCTACGCTTCATGAAATAAACCGGGCCCAAGTTCCCACCATTGACTTCCGCAAATTCAAAGGTCCGAAGTCGAATATTCTCGAGATGAGGACAACATTCATTCGAGAAGACATTCAAGGTTGCGTATTCCCAAGTCAGATTACGACCGTTGGAATCCAACGGAGATACGCAATCTCATTCTCACTAACCTACTTCGCAACATCATGAAAGAATCTCAGATTCACGTCACCGACGATTGGGAAACCATTGCAAAGCATAACCCCTTCACTGAAGATGTACTCAATGTCGAATGACCCAGACATTTCAATATGCCACAGATAGAAGTTTACTTGGGAAAATCTGACCTTCGACACTTCATAAACCATTATGAATCGCGTATGAATTCCAGGCACGCCACAGACGTCGTGAAGTGCAACTGCTTCCTTGTCTTTCTAGAAGACGTACCTCTTTTGTGGTTCACCCGACTTCTGCCAAGAACCATCTCAACCTTCGACCAACTAGCTAGGGGCTTGATCAAGCAATTTAATAAATACATCTACCAAAGCACCGACGAAACTCCAATGAGCTATCTCGAGAGATTTGACAACACTTTGGCAGATGTGTTAACAACCAAAATGGATGCTAATACCCCCAAGATGTGTATTAACACTTTGAATCTGTGAAAAATAAGGTTAAAAGCATAAATGTGCAAAAAATAACAAAGGTAGAGAGCGTTTATAGTGGTTCGGCCTCAATTTTGGCCTATGCCTACTTTGAAGGATGATTTCATTATGATCTTCATCATAATGTACACATCCAATATCACTTTGTACATTTTCTATCTCTTTTGCAAAAATTCTCTCTTTTCTCTCTACAGCTTCTCGATTCGTCCTTGAAATGGCTCTAAATCTCGCTAGTATCGACGATTGTTGAAGTAGATCTTCGATAATCATGTACGGCGATGATCTTCGATGAATTATCGATGAAGAAATTGATGGAGATGCTTGAAGATGCTTTAACGGAGTTAGAGATGTTCGAGCAATGTCAGAGATTGAAAATCGAAGCCTTTCGGGGAGAAAATTTTGATCCCTTTAATGCGTGAGGTGTGGTATTTATAGGCGAAGAATGGAGTAGAGTGGCGGTCCTGAAATAATGTGTGTACAATCCCATGGATCAAATACCGATCCATGTAACGTGGCATGCAATCCATCATTATATAGCGTTGTCGATCCATGTATAACGCATCGCTGACCTATGAAACAAAATGTGTCTGATCCATGAATGAATACGTTGTCGATCCATCCATATAACCCTGTCAATCCATCACTGTTGCACATGCCCGATCCATCGATATAAGCATGCTGATGTGACGAGCAGGAATTTCGCTCGGTCCGAACCAGTCGCTAAACCGACCCAGACCGTTCGAAACGCCCTATCGTTTGAGAACACGACAAAGTAGAACGCATACAGAAGAACATTTCATTGTATATTACAACAATGCATCAGATTACAAGAATATACAGAGTATGAATGAATATTACACAGAAATATCAGAGATTTAAATTACATTTAAATACATAGCAGCGGAAAATAATACAATACACAACTGAAGGAGATATACGGATACAAAGCTTTCCGGATATCGTTCCAGCTGTAAACCAGGATCCTGTGAATATAAATCTGCAAAACCAAAACTACTAGCTGCCCGTGTCAAAATAGGGGCACCCAGAGTTTAGGTTAAAACAATAAACTCCAGGCCAGTCATGTGACTGGTGTGAGAACTAAAACAGTTACTAATCTTTATTTTAAAGTTAGGTAAATCAAGGGACCACGCCGTATAACACGGAACGGGTTTGCTCCCAAGAATACCGGTGCATAAAACAACAACGCAATGCTAAGTAAAGAAAAATGAAGCTGTTATAAGACCCAGGTCCTATCACACAATGCAACGCAAGCCGGGGGATAGGGTTTTCCCTTATAACAGCCAAAGAATGCTTGATACGTTTAAAACAAATCATTTGATACTATTATAAGTGCATAGTGTATAAAGCAATTTCAAATCATAAGTATCAATCATAGGCGGCATGGGTACCATATATCATGTCGCCATACTAGTTCTACAATTAAAACCGCAAAATCACGTATTTGGAAGTTGGATTTCCATCTATGAACTGAGGCCAGGGATCGTCCTCTACCGATTCGAGACTCTCTAGCCCGAGCCTCAGGAACAGCCGCAACTGCCCCATGGAGCGACAGGGCCGGTCCACCGATGTGGATTATAGTGCCTGAACAATACGTTTCCCCGCCCTTTGGGGCGTAAATGAGCCAACTAAATGACTCCATCGGTTCGAGAATGACCGATCAATCCGAGGCGCCTCGCAACAGCAACAACCACATAAGTCAAACTCGTCAGGGCGTGTAAAACCACTGACGCCACTTCTAACTAGAAAGAAACGCATGCCCTCCCTGAGGTCCTCTCCCGTTTTTGGTTCATACCGGGTGTGAAACACGCGAAGTAAACGTTACACAAAGCTACGCCACAAAGGCCTTGCTTTGATCATCACCACAAGACTTTGATTTTCAACAGAAGCCTCGATCAATTGCCACTTAGGCATGCCACACAGGCAATTCACTCCATGCGTTTGATATCCATCAATATATAACCCCTGAGCTCGTACGTCTCAGAGAAGGGCGTTAAGCAAGAGAATAAATTCTCCGCCGCCAAACAGATATATATTTAATAGAGATCAATCACACGGACTAAAATCCAATGTCAGACACACAGTCCATTTACAAGTCCGTTCTGGGTCTGAACGAAACCGGAGGCACCTAGTACCCCGCATATCCATCGATCTCCAAGTACGTCTGGACGATCACCAATTGTTTCCATCTTCTTGGGTGTACAGCCCAATCAAGATCATCAGTAATCACCCAAACGACGTGAAGACTTCCGGTCTTTGACCACCGTCTTCATCTTCGACTTATCGTCGTATCAGTTATTCAGAATGGGATAAACCCGGTCTTCCCGAATAACTCGCGTATATTTTAAATAAGTGTTACACAAACACAACATACGCCTCATTCCAATTCATCAGTCACTAACCGTAAATTAATCAAGAGAATAATTCCCCAAATATTAACCCCGAAGGCCGAAACCAACATCAGATCAATATCCAGAAAACCATTCTGCTTGGCTAACCGACAGTTAGTTTCTAAATTTCACATTCATAGGGAAAGGTTCCCATTAAATTTATCCAAGATAAATTCCTTGAATTTATTCTCTAATCTTCTTTTGAATTTCGATTCAACTAGTCGGGATTAACGAAACTTACCGAAGTAATCATTTGTTTTAATTTCCCAATCCCAACCTATTTATCCCATGAAGTAAAACTGGTAATACTTCATATCTAACACCACAGTGTTATCGGTAAATTCGATTACCATTTCACGTTCAAATCTAATTAAAGATTTAACTATCGTCTGGAGTAAAACTGGTGATACTCCATTCTCGATTATTTCAATCTAATTAAAGATTCATTAAAACTCCACTTAGTTTTAATCGTTAACTGGGTTAAAGAATCAGTGTCATTTAAAACATGGTTCACGATAAACCCAAAGTCACATTCATTAATTATCGGGTTAAAGAACGAGTGTTATTTAAAACACTGTTCACGATAAACCCAAAAATCAATATCAATTCAATTCCAATTAAATATTATTTAATTGGTACACTTCATTAAATCTAAATAAAAAGATTTAATCATTTCTCAACTTGGTTCAAGAACAGTGTTAGTGAAGACACCATTCACGACAAACCCAAATCACATTCGATATTCAATACAAGGCTCTGAATAGAAAATATATCGGCCTATATTCAATATCAAATTCTACGATTAACAAATGTCGTATTGGAAATAACGATATAAATATATATCTTTCAAATTTCCATAACAACACCTGTATAATCACGAATTCCAACATCGAAATATTCCGAAGACAATTCCGATTCAAATCCACTCCAATGCAATCATTGGATATTTTGGTTATTTTCAAAACCCTTTTTAAATTCAATTTATTTATTTAAAAATAAATAGAATTATAATTCTAGTTCAAAACTAGTTCATTTCGATAAAAATCTATTTTTATCATTTCAAATATGGAGTTTTTCATCCCAATCCTTTCTAAATCATTTCTTATGATTTTACACAAATTATTACTATTTTTATTAATTTTATCAAGGCCCGTACAGTCGATTTCCATCAATGGCCATCGAACTGCACTTACAGCGACCTTTTTCAAATTTGATTTGGACGTAACTCCAAATCCAACCGTTAGATTTCAAATTTCTAATATTCGTTAGAAAGCTCTTTTCGATACGAACCCAACGGTTCCGGTTTTAGGAGAATCCGACGGTCGGATCTCCCGTAATGTCCATTTGAAATAAATGGTCGAAATTCACGAACTACCGCGGCGCGGCGCGTTCTATTCAGGCCATTATATTATATATATAATATATATAATATATATTTCGTCGATTTTCTATTCAAAACGAATTATATAAATAGTTTTAAAATTCGTTTCAAAATCTATTTCAACTTCCATTTCAATTCAAAGCAAAATTGAATTCTTCTTTATAAATTCGTTTCAAAATTCATTTCTATTCAATTCAAATTTCAATTCAATTTGAATTCATTTCAATTCGTTTTCAATTCAATTTGAATTCGTTTTCAATTCATTTCGAAATCGTTTTCAATTCAATTCATTTCGAAATCGTTTTTAATTCAATTCATTTCGAAATCGTTTTCAATTCAATTCATTTCGAAATCGTTTTCAATTCATTTCATTTCGAAATCGTTTTCAATTCATTTCATTTCGAAATCGTTTTCAATTCATTTCATTTCGAAATCGTTTTCAATTCATTTCATTTCGAAATCGTTTTCAATTCATTTCATTTCGAAATCGTTTTCAATTCATTTCATTTCGAAATCGTTTTAATCGATATAAATATCGTTCACGTCAAAATGGCGTCAATCTAATCAACACGGCTTCATAAATTTCTATTTTCAAATATTCTATTTCAAATATTTCTTTTTCAAAATAGTTGTTATTATCAAAATATTTCGTTCAACACATGACCAATCTCAATGGATGAGTACTGTCAACACATGAACCTTTATTTTATATTATTCTTTATTTTCTAAATTGGAATGAGGCCCAATCAATCACCATATAATGTTAATTATATGGATTTTCATACAACACGTGTATATAATAGCAACGATAAATAATCAACCATCAACCAAAGTGCACTACACTGTATAAGCATCAAATGTAGATATCTAACGCTTATAACAGCCTGTCAATCTATCGATCGACATATTTAATCAATCAGGATGAGTGAACTTCTAATTTCATCCCAACACCCGTGTGGGGTTTCCAACAATCAAACAAATATTCTATTCGTGCAGTTGGGCAATGTGTAAAATTTATCGTCCCACTCAATGTCCTTCAAATAGGTGTACATAAACAAACCGTCTGGTTTGTAAATGAATATTTATTTATTCACATTCACGTTAAAAATTATATTTTTAACGATAAAACTTTTTATTTCAACATATGAATTTCTATTCAATTCATTTACTCGATAAAATGATATTTTTATTTTTCTAACTTATTTTAGAAAATTTCGGTGGCATAACGACACGATACTAGAAACGGGACGAGGCCTAGCCTTATCCCCGGTCTAGTGAAGGCCCACGCCATTCACACATCAATCAAATCCATTCATTTCACCAAACAATTCAATTTCAATCAAATAATCTAACTAATTTTTGAAATCAAACAAACAAGTCCATGGTCTGTGGACGATTGTGTCGGGTGCTACTAAACACCGTCTGCATCCTAGTATATATATATGACTAGAAAAGAAAATTGAAAGGTGAGAAATTCTCACATATAGCTATCCAACCATGATTTTTCCTTTACAGAAATCTTCGCCAATCTCGCCTTTTGTCGCTTTCGCCCGTATTCTCTACATATGTAAAAATCGAATTTTTTTACGATGCTATTCAATATATAAAAATCGAATTTTGACTTCGCTATTCAATATATAAAGATTATATTTTTAATATAAAGATTATATTTTTAATATTCCTATGATGTAAAAATTATATTTTTATTGCTTTAAAAATATAAAAATCATATCTTACTTCTTCTACTCAATAAAAATTCCGTCTTTTCTATTTTAAAAATATGATCTTTTCTATTCTAAAAATCTGATCTTTTCTATTTTAAAGTTCAAACCTTTCTCTTTTTAAAGTTTAAATCTTTTTCTATTCTAAAGTTTAAATCTTTTTCTATTTAAAATCTAAAAATAAAATCAGTTTTTAAAACCTTTTCAAAATCAGTTTTTAAATGCTTTTAAAAAATTCGGTTTTTAAACCTTCTAGAAAATTCAGTTTAACCCTTTTTAAAAATCAGTTTAAAAATCCTAAAAAAATCAGTTAAAAATCCTAAAAAAATCAGTTTAAAAATAAAAAAAAACCAGTTTAAAAAATCCTAAAAAAATCAGTTTTTAAATCCTTAAAAAAATCAGTTTTTAAATCCTTAAAAAAATCAGTTTTTTTTTGTTTATATAAAATAAAAATAAAATAAATAAATTAAAAAAAAAACTTACAGAGGGGGGGGGGGGGTTTACTGACGGAATTGGTGGAGGGGGGGCTGTCAGGCCGGCGGCCGCTGCTGCGACGGGGGGGTTGTGGGGCTCACGGTGCTGGCGAAGGGGAGGGAAAGGAGCAACAGGCGAAGGGAGGAGGGGGCGGTTCCTCGCTGGAGGTGGCGCTAGTAGGGGCTCGCGCCGGAGGCTAGGCGGCGGCTTCCGCCTTCCTCGATCTTTCTCTCCCTTTTTTTTTTGTTTCTTTTCGGATCGATCTGAATGAGAGAGAGGGGGGGGGGCAGAGCGGGTTAACGGGGAGAGGTTCCCCCTTTTTTTTATTTAATTAATTTTCAAAAAGCTGACTTTTACCTACGACCTCGAAACGAGGCCCAGCGCCTGTCGTCCATAGCATTTTACCCCCATTCCGAACACAATGGGATATGTATCGTAGGTTGATTTGATCGTTTCGATCAGTTTCCTTTGAATTTACATTTAAATCACTATATTGAATTTTAAACGTACATTTCAAATTACCGGGGTTACATACTAACTTGAAAAATCCCAGAAAAATATTTTCTAGCTTCGTATTGACGATACGGTCCTAACAAAACTAATTTCGTTGAATTCCGAGACCGTTTGAAAAATGGCCAATTTCCAGTCGATTAAAATCAACTGAAACTGGTCAAACACGTTTTCCTATGCCACGCTCACACATTGAATCGGAAAATTATGAAATTTGAAACCTAGCAATAATTTTACATCCCGGACCCAACAAAACTGGTTTCGTCGAAATCCGAGGTCGATTGCAAAATGTCCATTTTTAAGGGCCTGAATTCCATAGCGACTATTCAGAATTTTCAACTGGACATATCTTTTGATTCCCGCTATGAAATTTTGATTTTTCGAATTCGTTGGAAAGATGTTACCAATTAGATCCTAATGTTTTTGGTTTCACTAAAATCCGGATTGTTTTGCACCCGGTACATTCATTTGAAGTTTGAAATCGAATTATCGAACTACCGCGCCATTTTCAATTCTATTTATAATTATATATAAATATTTATATTCTAACGACGACGCGTATAATATATACGTTCGAATTATATTCAAAATAAATTTCACGTCGATATTATTTAAAATAATTCATTTTAAATAATCAAAATTCGCTAAAATGGCCAAAATAAAAAATTTAAACTGGCCCAGATTTTCGGGTTATTACAACTGATCCATGGTATTGAAATGTTGTCGATCCATCACTTGAAATATGTCTGATCCATGAAGCAAAATATTGTCAATCCATATATTGACATGCTACTGATCCATGAACCAAAACATTGTCGTTCCATATATTGACATGCTACCGATCCATGAACCAAAATGTTGTCGATCCATGGATTAGAAGTGTGATCGATCCATCTATATGTACATGATTTTTAGTGGATTAACATTTGCCCCTCGAATCTTGTGTTTATTGAAGAAAAACATGGGCTTCAACATGTTAACAGTCATGATGTTCTTCGATTGATCATGAATGTTTTTGACTAATGGTCCTGCAACTTTTTACTCGATGGATGGGTACATTTTAACTTGTAATGGGACATAATTCACTCAAACTGATTGATCATGCGTGGCCCCATGTGATGGATCGGAAAGGATCCTTTACTACTTCCTTTATATCTTTTTTCGGATTCATCTTTTTCTTTTATTTATTCTTCTCGATGAAAAGCATTTTAATAATGGAGAAAATGCTTTGAAAAACCCGATCTGACTTGAACCATTTGCCTCTCCTTCAATTGAATCCAATATCGATCAGATCTGTGTCGCCATCTCCAAATGCTGGTCACCGAAACTCTTAGCTTCTATTCAGAGTTAATCTTCAACCACAACCGAGATTTGAATCGATTTTTGGATTTTTTTTCTCAGATCCGATCGACTTTATTGACATTGCTCTTGCTAGTAACCATCATTAAAATCTGAGCATTCTGATTTACTGTAGGTGGTTGTTCTCTTGAGTTTTATGTTGAATCAGTTTTACTACTTCGAACATTTAGGCTTTTAGGTCTAAGACGATCGGCTTTAGAATTGTGCACAATTGACCTATCGATTTGATCTCTCTTTGAATATTGTGGAATTGGACAATTTGTACTCTTATTTGAACCGGTGATTTGATGTTTGTTGTAGCCGAATTCAACTGTGGCTCGTGTAGGACATGTATTTTCGAATCCTCTAAATTGACTAGTTACTTTGATGTTTAAGATGTTGCGCGAGTTTGTCTATTAAATTATACTGGGTAGTTTGTGCTTCGATATGTTGAATTAAACTATGGCCTTGCGATTTGCATTTTCTTAATCAAGCCATAATTTTGTTGAACATACTCGAATTTGACCTTGGCACTTTTGAAATTTGAAGATATACATGAATCTACTTGCTGATTATTGATTTTTTTTTATTGATCAGTGCTTGGTCTAGACTTAGCACTTTTGCATGTTGGCTGTTGGATTTAATCACCCAAGATTTCTGGATCGTGCTTTGAATTCGCCCACGCCTTTGATGGATCGGATGTGCACAATCCATGATGGATTAGATACGCACGATCGATGATGGATCGGATATGCACGATCGATGATGGACTGGTCATTGATGATTCATGATGGATCGATCATTGACGATCCATAATGGACCGAATGTTCGCGATCTGTTCATGGATTGTACATCCTCAACCCATTGGTAGATTGCACACCCTATAGATCCTTTGGTCATGATTTTTATGAAGAGATCCAGGTTTTGAAAAGGGATTAATGACTTAAATATAAAACTTATAAACCGAACGTGTCATTTCACTGTTAATTGCCCTGTAATAAGACAAAAATACTTGCACGTTTTTGGGAGAATATTTTGCCATCAACTACCTACATCAATGACGTATTAGTTTAATCATTTAAAATTGAACTATAGCGAATTTCCTGACTTCAACTGAATGACGTGCCTATACAGAACCATTTCGTTCAACTGCTTATAACTTGTTGAACATCGCCTGCATAGATGCGACATTATAATTCGAATTCGCAATGATGCTTGAGATCTACTAATCGACACATGTCAACTGTAGTTTTCAAGCTTCGCTTTTCAATTTTTTTAATTACTTGTATAATTATGCACAACACTTCACACATAGGAAATGCACACCTGTGATTTATTTAAAAACACGATTCCTTGTGTAGAATGGATACCCGACAAAAATCTCGTCACCAGTCTGAAGGAACAACTATGTCTACTCAAACCAGAGTATCTGCTCGAGTTTCTGAAGCTAAGACGACTGCAGTTCCAGGGTCGGAAGCAAGCTAACCTTTTCCTATCCCCCGTCCTCTTGGCAAATAGCCTTTAGAGAGATGCTCTACAGTGCTTACACAACGTACTTTTAAGCAGTTATGAACTCAGTTTGGCATTCTCGAAGCCAATACAAGATTATCGGGGAAGGATGATTGTGTTGATCTTCCACCCATTGGCTTTGTAGCAGTTAATCACCATATGTTAATAAGTGGAGTCGTCCCTCCTTTTAACACATTTTTATAGATGATTCTTTGACATTTGGCTATTTCCCCATTCCAGCTACACCCAAAGGGCTATGCCATTTTAGTAGGGCTTTGTGTGCTTTTTATGAGGGCAAGGCATTTTATGCCTACTCTTCAGGATATTTGTTATCTATGCATTTTCAAAAGGAGGAAAGAACACCGTTTAATTGTTTTTGTCGAAGGCGCTCAAAATTGCAAGCTTATCCTTGACTTATCAGATGGTGTTTAGGGATTCCTGAATCAATTCTTTTACGTTCGGTGCCCTAAGAATTTTTATGGTATCTGAATGGAAGGAGGTGAACATGTTTGCTTAGAACTCTTCGCATCTGATTCATGTTTTAATCATTAGATCTTCCCTTTGTTTTACATAACTACCCTCTCCTGTCAAGGACTATGTTACTTGTAAGTCTGCTCTTGAGTCCTTAAGGGTCATCAATGATGAAGAGAGGACTAAGAAGTTTCTAATCACGGAAGGATTTCTTCGTCAATATAGGTTGCTTGACCCTTTGCGATACTTTATTTCTAGAGGAACTTCTACTCCTTACTCTACACGGAAGCATCGAGTGCCCCAGCTTCTGGAGAGGATGTTGCTTTGAAAGATTCCACTGAGGAGCCTTCTTTAAAGAAATGCACAGATCCTGCTGGTGGAGCTGAGTCATCTTCCTAGCCTCAATTACCTTTCATTGAAGTGGAAGAAATTATACATCGCGAGGGTAAAGGTCCCACAACGACTTATCAACAGGTCAAAGAAAGAGAGATCGCAAATAAAGGCGATTTTGTTACTGAAGGAGTCGACGCCAGTCCCATAATTCCGGTTACCTATGAGGATGACTTTATGGAAATATATGGGAGTTTGAGCGATCTTAATGTCACATCAAGCGAACATGCTACGAGCGATAACTTCCAAACTAGTTTCATTGGTTTCAAAGATGTCTCTTGAATTGGCTCAAACTCCTCGAAAACTTATTTCTGAAATTGCAGCCTCTTTAACTCCAAAATCGACGAGCGGTTCATTGTTTGATGCGCATTAGAGCACACACTTAGACCTTTCATTGTCTTGCATGTGCCTTCTGTCCTATCCCTATGCTTCCTGTTTTAATCACTGAACTCTCGTTTTCTTTTATTTCAGGTCAAACAATGGGTCATAAATATGTGGATGAATTCAATCTCTATTGAGGTTCTTATAACCCATGGCACTATGGACCACCTCTTTCTTACGAGGAAACGGATGAACAAAGAAGAGCGAGGAGGGCTCAAGAGGCATGGGATCAGGAAGAAAAGGATGAGTGAATCAGGAAAGCTCGTGATGATTGCCATGAGTAGGAGAGACGAGAGAGAGATGATTAGATGAGAAAGAGAAACTGGGATGATAGGGATAAAGACCACGACAGAGATGATTTACATAAGCGCTCCAGAACGGACAAAGACCCTGCTTCCGCTATGCAAAAATCTGCGATCCTTAAACCTGTTGCACCTCAGGCTTCTACCTCTCCTCCTGTTGACATCCAACAAATCATTCAAAGGACCCCTTACTCTCTTGCACCAGCACCTGGCACACTTACTGCCCGATTTCCTCACTAGTTTTTGAAAGGAGTCTGCTTCTACCTGGACATAACTCGAATGGACAGAGAAGCTATGCTTAAGGATTTGGATTCAATGAAGGGAAACATTGAGAAGCTGACCCATTGGCAGAAGCTAGTCAATGAACTTCAGAGAGTGAAAAAATGCAACATTGAAGCTATGCTGACCATGGAGAATGATAAAACTGAATGGGATAAGACTCTTAAGGCCCGTGATGCCAACATTAAATCCCAATCTAAGAAGAACATTGAGCTAGAGGCTGAAAATCAAAGGCTCAAAGACGAAATTGCTACTACTACTACCATATCCTATAAACATAAAGAAACCTTGCTGGCCGTCCAAGTTAAAGATGCTCATTCCGATAAGAATAATACTGAGGATATATTAGCCATGGAGTAGGAAGGCACCACTAGGTTGTAGAAAAGAATTAGTTCCCAGGACTTGGAAATTTCTTCTCTAAGGGACAGAGTGGAGGAACTGGAGCAGGAGAGAAATCAGGCTCTTTAAGACAAAGATGCTACTGAGAAAGCACATGCTAACACCAAGGCCAACTTCAACGATGCTTTGTTTAGGTTTTATACTTTCTGTGTGATGGGAAAAGGTAATTTATCTTTTATGCAAGATAACTTTCAATAACTTTAGCTGAAGTCTGGAAGTCAGTTCTTGCGCAACTTGATGGCGCCGGTTATACAGAGGAGTTTATTACACATTATCTGAATGAGGATTCCCGCACTGCCTTAGCCAAGGGAAAATAAGAACTCGGGAAGGAGTGTGGTTTAATAATTAGTGCTGGATATTCTGGGGAGCCTGCCCCTGATACAACTACTACCATTGTCGACCCAACTTCCACTGATATTAATGTTTCTGAACCCAAGGTTGATGTTATGCCTTCCACTGATCCTAGTGGTACAGCTAGAGAAAAGAAAGAGGCTACTGAAGAGTATCCAAAGGACGATGATAGAAACGGTGATGACCTAGATACTTATAAGTTAAAGCTTAAAAGCCCTATCATCCAAAGTAAAACTGTCATCGATTCAGCATTGCTGGTGTGACGACCGCCCATAACCCCCGCACTAAACAAGAGGAATAATGCGCTGAAGGGTGTGCCGAGAATCTATGGACGATCATCAGAATAGGTAAACAATATCGAAACCTATCATAAACTTACAGTGCAAGGACAAAATATAATAGAACATATACAATAGGTAGTGATAGTGAAGCGGAAAACACTAAATTTTCATGACAACTAGAAAGTATTTTCCATACATGTGGATAACAACAATAGTGTTTGTACAATTTGCCTCATTACAACACTCAGAGAAATAGCAAACAGTGGAAACAAATATTAGATAGTAGTAAAGATAGTACGCCAGCCTCCTGCTCGCCATCGATCAGCATCACTGTTCCCACTAAGGCATCACCTGTCACCTGCTACTTAGTCTACCCATCTAACGATTGGATGAACAACCCAAGGTAATAAGAGGAGATATAAAACCTTGAGTCAGTCAACAGTCTTAGTGAGCGATAAACAACTAACAAACTTCAACAGTAAAGTATATGAGAAGGGATAGATAAACATACTAATCTACCCACAACATCAGAGAAGAACTCAATCTTATCTTCCCCACATCGGACAGTGATAGCCTTTACTTTAATAATTCAATCATATATCCATGGAAACCAGAACACTCATTCAATCATGGCAAAGCACTCATGACATCCAAATTATAGTCATGTAAACTATCCTAATCAAAGTCAACATCCCTCAAGCACAAGCCCCAGAGACCTACATCAATATCATACAAGCACCCAAGGAACATCTCCTTCGACGTTGGACAATCTACATGAGACGGTTCAAACAAAGCAACTAATCAACCATGACAGACTCTGGCTATCACCGCCAATCCTGCTTCGAAACCATCGTTAATCATATGATGGCCAACCTTGCCATATGTCAAGGGATAATGGTAACCCCAGCTCTAGCATAAACTCCATACGCCTTTCAACGAAACGTATGTATGTCCAACCTTGACAACTAGGCCTTTAAACGATACCCAAGGCACCCGATCTACAATTGGTCTTTTGGGTGCCCCTATTGTACATGTGCTTTGAGCCTGTTAGAACTTACGACAACGATAATCTCTCGGCCTTCTCATCTCTAGTCATCCAACTCGACGAATTTTCATAGCTTAAGAAACCTTCTCGAGCAACCATTAATGACCAACTCACGACCTTTGAGTCGTCACCTCATTCGATGTTCTATACCGATCAACGAACACCTTCCAACACTTCAAATATTCCCACTTGAATTCTTCTCGAAGTTACACTATCACCAAGCCAATTACATCACTACGTTGTAGCTGAGGTTCGGGGGGTTGCCCCGAAACATATTTTTTTAAGTTCTTTTCTTCAAATTCAAGTCGTACCCGAAAAACGTACTTTTTCAGAAAATGGCCCTATTGGAAACAAACCAAAGCATCATCACTACCAACCATAGCGTTTAAAAGAGCTGCTAAAAACATGACTGATCAGCCTCTTCAGACAACCCGACCCAGACTAGGCCGACCTGACCCAGTCCCTTCCTGACTTCAAACTCGACCGACCCGATCACCCCCCTCTGGAACATGACTGACCCGATCCGGCTACCTCAACATGACCGACCCGATCCGATCACTAACATGACCGACCCGATTCGGTCACCCCTTCATCATCTCAACTTATGAACCAACCCGACTCATCATGAATGGACCGACCCGACCAGGCATTGCCCGAGCAGCTCCACTGACTAACTTGTTCTAACTTGTTCTCCACGACAGGATTTGAGACCGACCCGACCCAGTTATGGCCGACTCGATCCACTTCCTGCACAACTCTAATTCTACTCCGCTTTCGACCAAAACTTCGTCAAACGACGAATTCGTTGAAACCGACTCAACCAAAGTCATCAAACACAATCATAAACTTATCATAACATTGCTAACAACATGAATACGAAGATTACCACAAAAATGATGTAATATCACCTAAAACCATTAAATTGAACATAGGATCGAAATGAGAGATCTAACTAACAATAACATGTGAAATGACATGAAATTAACGAGTAAAACTTGCTAAATTAGATCATAGGGTGATGCATATGAAAATAGACATATAATGGTGTAAATCTATGGTAAAACACTTGAATTTGATGAGAAACATGCACAAACACTCACATACTTCATTGCATTCATGTGAGAGATGTAAATCACTCACCTATTATCCCAAACAAGCAAAAATCAAAGGAATATGAATCCAGATAGCAAGCACCTCGCTCCAAACATCTTGATCTGATGAATCCTTGCCTCAATTTATGTAGATCCAGCCTCCAATGGTATAGATCTCCAATTTCCCTCCTTGGATTATGATTTTTAATGGTGGAAGAGTGTTAGAGGAAGAAGGAGCACAAGACGTCCCAATGAGAGAATTGAAAATTCAAACCCTTTCTCATATCCCTTACCCCCTATTTATAGTTTCCACCAACCCCCTAATGGGCCTTTCCAATTCATCCCGCTTTGGCTTACCAAACCTGGACAGCCAACTAAGAAAACCTTGAAACAGCGATTTCTCCCAAACCGCTAAGCCAAATCTTTAATGTAACCACTCTACGGAAAGGCAAACATCATTTCCTTTCCAATGGCATAGGTCTCACCCTCTGATTCAACCTAAGTCAAAACTTATGCCCTGTATAAGACTGATATGGGCAAAATGGTCATAAACAAATTCGGTAAAAATTATAGACATGTCTCACATCCCCATAAGTAACATACCAAAAGATGAGAATGATCCAACCCTTAAGGAATAAAATAAAAATATTTTATGATCTTCCAATACGTAAAATGCGGGTTGTTACATTCTCTCCCCTTAAGAATTTCGACCTCGAGATTCCAAGTAAACATAAGTAACTACAATAATTCTGCATGCCTGTCATCCATGAGAAGCCGATTCTATCACCCAAACTAGCAACCATCAAGCCATGAATCAATAACCTTATCCTAGCACATGGAATTCTATCAAACAATCAACAAGATACAACTATATAACGATGGTACGATATCAAAGGGTCCTACCGATGAAGAGTTCTGGATGAATCGCCTTCACGCCCTCTTCCGTCTCCCATGTACAATCGTCGCCATCTTCACTCCATTGTACCTTGACTTGCTTAACTGTCTTCCTCCTAAGCTGTTTCATGTCATTTTCCACAACATGAAGTGGCTTACGAGGTTTTGCAACTACGGTTTCCACTTCTAGGTCTTCATACTGCTATGGAGATACCGCCTCATTCAAATCATGCACGAACTTCCGCAGAAACGACACATGGAAAACATTATGCACACTCGACATCTTCTCAGGTAACTCCAATCTATATGCGAGCTTTCCAATTCGCTCGACTATCGGAAATGGTCCAACGAACCTAGGAGCTAACTTTCCTTTACTTCCTAATCTCACCATATGCTACAACGGTGAAACCTTCACGAAAACCATATCGCCAACGTCAAATTCCAGGTCCTTACGATGCTTATCGGTGTAACTTTTCTGACGATCTTGGGCTGCCTTCATTCGTTGCTGAACAATCTCGATACAATCCGAGGTCTCTCTTATCATTTCTGGCCCAAGTACCAACTTGTATCCAGTTTCTAACCAACATGCCGGAGAATTGAACGGTCTCCCATGCAACGCCTCATATGGTGCCATCCTAATGCTGGACTGGTAGCTATTGTTATATGCAAACTCAACCAAATGTAGATGGTCTTCCCACGATCCTCCAAAATCCAACACACAAGCTCTTAGGAGATTTTCCAAACTCGATTGACCTTCTTGATTTGACCATCAGTTTGGGGATGATAAGTCGTACTTAAGCACAACTCGGTTCCCAAAGATTCTTGCAAACTCTTCCAAAATCTGCTAGTGAATAACGGATCTCGATCACTCACTATACTCTTTGGGACGGCATGGAATCTAACAATCCATTTCACATAAAGTTCAGCCAACTTCGACATTGTCCTAGTTGACTTGACCGGAATGAACCTTGCACTTTTGGTCAAGCGATCCACGATGACCCAAATTCCTTCATTTTCTGCCCTGGTTCTAGGTAGTCCGTCAATAAAGTCCATCGATATCTGCTCCCACTTCCATGTGGGAACATCCAATGGCTGAAGCAAACCACTCAGTTTCTTCTATTCAGCTTTCACTAACTGACAGTTCATGCACTTGGAAATGAACTTTCCAATACCTCGCTTCATCCCCTCCTAGTAATAGACTCGCTTCATGTCCTAATACATCTTGTTACCACCAGGATGAATCATTAACTTTGAGTGATGACACTCCCTCAGAACCTCATCTCTCAATCCGTCGATATCAGGAACAACTAATCGCCCTTGATTTCAAACCCAACCTCATTGATCAACTTCGAACATTTTATCTTCTGGTTCTAGCTTCTGGATAAACTCAACAAGCTTTGCATCTCGCCTTTGGCTTTCACCAATTCTTTCAATAAGTGTAGGTCATATCGATAAGCTTGCCAACATTTCAGGTTCCAACTCACACCTTGGCCTAAAATTAAACCATTCGAAATACTCAAGGCTCTTCCATTCCGAAAACATCGCTCATAAACTTGTGTGTCTTCGGCTCAATGCAACTGCGTTACCTTTGCCAGGAGTAAAGGCTATATCAAAATCATACAATGCCAGAAACTCTAACCATCGTTGCTGCCGAATATTCAAATCCTTGTGGGAGAAAAGATACTTCAACGACTTGTGATCCGTAAACAACTCGAATCAGACTCCCAACAGGTAATGTCTCCACATCTTCAGAGCAAACACAATTGCTGCCAACTCCAAATCATGAGTTGGGTAATTCTTTTCATGCAGCTTTAGCTGTCAACTCATGTAGGCCACGACCCTATCCATTGGCATTAGCACTACTCCAAGCCTAGTACCACATGCATCGGTGTATACCACTATCTCTTCATTCCCACTTGAAATGGTCAACATAGGAGCACTTGTCAATCTCTCCTTCAGTATAACGAATTCTTGTTCACACTTCGTATCCCATGTGAACACTTGGTTCTTCTTCGTCAATCCTGTCAACGGTGTAGCTATCTCGGAGAAATCCCTGATAAACCGTCGGTGATATCCTGCTAACCCAAGGAAACTCCGAACACTCGTTGCATTCTTAGGTCGATTCCAATCCTGGATTGCTGCAACTTTAGCGTGGTCAACCGCTATCCCTTTTCCAGAAACTACATGGCCTAAGAATCTCACCTCATCCTTCCAGAAGTGACACTTCGAGAACTTAGCTTTCAACTGATACTTTCACAAGATCTCTAACACAGCTCTCATGTATGTCTTGTGTTCTTCCTCATTCCTAGAGTAAACCAGAATATCATCCACGAACACAAGCACAAACTTATTCAACTGGTCTCTGAACACTCTATTCATAAGATCCACAAAATACGCTGGTGTGTTAGTCAACCCGAATGGCATTACCAACCATTCGAAGAAACTAGATGGTGTCCTAAAAGTAGTCTTCGGAACACTATCCTTAGCCACCCTCAACTGGTGAAATCCCGTTGCCAAATCCATTTGAGAAAACACTTTGGCTTCGTGAAGCTGATCGAACATGTCATCAATCCTTGGCAACGGATACTTATTCTTCTTAGTCACCTTGTTCAGCTCACGATAATCCACACACAATCTTAACGGGCCATCTTCCTTGGTTGCAAACACGACTGGTGCACCCTATTCGGAAACATTTCTCCAAATGAATCCCTTCCTTAGAAGGTCACGAACTTGCACCTCCAAATCTCGCTATTCCTTAGGCGCCATCCGCCTAAGAGGCATAACGATTGGTCTAGCACCTTTGACCAAGTCGATCCTAAACTTGATCTCACGATGCGGCGGCAACCCTTTGACCTCGTCAAAGACATCTACATACTCATTAGCGATCATCACTGATGACAGGTTTTCTTGTGGAATCCTAAGCGAATATAGATAACTCACGAAGACCCTGTCTTCGCGCTTACATCTAATCAACACTGTCGCCCTTCCACATCCCCAACCCTCACCTCTAGGTTCTCGCAATTAACTCTTGCCGCATACCTCTTGAGCCAATCCATGCCCAAGATGATCCCATACCCAGCGAAGTTAAGAACAAAGCAATCACACACAAAAGAGCAAACATGACTCAACAACGCTAGACCACAGCAAATCATGCACAAATTGGACGAACCCCCAACTGGATTAGTCACGATTAATGGTCTATCACAAATCTCGAGTTCCAAACCCAAACGACAAACTAGCTCATTGCAAATGAATGAATGCGATGCTCCAGTATCAAAAAGCATACGAACTGAAACACCATTAACAGAAAGAGTACCTTGCACCACAACACCCTTTCCCTTCTCCTCTGCAGTAGGATCTCTTGAAGAAGTTTTCACGGCTTCCAAAGCATATGCCTTCACAACCTGCTTGCCCTTAGCTGAGTCTGGACAGTCTTTCTTCTCATGCCCAGGCTTTCCACACTTGAAGCACTTCTTCTCAGCTTTGGGGTTCTTGCACTCACTAGCAAAATGGACTTCTATTGGCAGTTAAAGCAAACCACCTCACTCTTGGGCTTCTTCTATCCATTCTTCCCTTTCTATTGTTGTTTCTTCCTCTTCTTATTATTACAACCCTGTTGTGGCTTCTATTCTTCCTTAGGTGCAACAACAAACATCTTCTTAGGAAACAGACTTTCATGCCTCAAAGCCTTCTCGGCGATCTTCTCAAAGCTGTCATCGAGGTGATCCACAAGCTGATTCCCAAGATATTCATCCAACCCTAAGACAAACTTCTCTTTCTTTTGATAGTATCCACATATGAACGAGCATACTTCGACAAGGCCTCAAAGTCAGAAATATAGTCAAGAACTGGTTGACCATTCTACTTAAGCTCCACGAATCTCTTAAACAGAATAGACTTTTGCACGATGCAGATACACTTCGCTTCAAACTTAGCTTGGAATAGTTCCCTTGAAATATCCTCTTCAGGAGTCTCATATGTGACAAAGTTCCACCAGTCCATTGCTCTGCCAACTAACTGCCTCGATGCAAGTTTCCTCTTTGTTGCATCATCAATGCCCAAGTCCATGAAGATCTTAACAAAAGTATCCAACCACCTTTGAACCTCTTTAACTAGTTCCGTGCCTTTGAATTGTTTTCCTCCCAATGAAGAAAAGTCTTTACATGGCTTTGCAAATTCTACAACTCTAGGCACTGGAACTCCGACATCAACCGTAGCCGCCACTGGAGCGGGAACCCTATTCATGATCGCTGCCGCCATGGCCTCGAAAATGGATGGGTAGTCTGGTTCGCCACCATTGCCCCTCCAGTATTAGCTCCCTTACAAGCATGTCTTGATGGTTGTCTATTCATTCTAAATCTGCAATTTAGAATAATTAGCCACTTCCAAGAAAAACTACTAAAGAGAAACAACCGCTACTCCTATATATGCTAATATATATAGTAAGCATCCAACTGAAATCTACAAGCACGTCTCTCATACGTGATTACGTCTTTGAACTTTGGCTAAAATCGTTAACCAGATCTCTGATACCAAATGTGACGACCGCCCATAACCCCCGCACTAAACAAAAGGAATAATGCGCTGAAGGGTGTGCCGAGAAGCTATGGACGATCATCAGAGTAGGTAAACAATATCGAAACCTATCGTAAACTCACAACGCAAGGATAAAATATAATAGAACATATACAACAGGTAGTGATAGTGAAGCGGAAAACACTAAACTTTCATGACAACTAGAAAGTATTTTCCATACACGTGGATAACAACAATAGTATTTTAAAATTTGCCTCACTACAACAGTTAGAGAAATAGCAAATAGTGGAAACAAATATTAGATTGTAGTAAAGATTGTACGTCAGACTCCTGCTCGCCATCGATCAGCATCACCGTTCCCACTAAGGCATCACCTGTCACCTGCTACTTAGACTGCACATCTATCAATCGGATGAACAACCCAAGGTAATAAGAGGAGACATAAAACCTTGAGTTAAAAAACAGTCCTAGTGAGCAATAAACAGCTAACAAACATCAACAGTAAAGTATATGAGAAGGGATAGACAAACATACTAATCTACACACAACACCAGAGAAGAACTCAACCTTATCTTCCCCACATTGACAGTGATAGCCTTTACTTTAACAATTCAATCATACATCCATGGAAACCAAAACACCCATTCAATCATGGCAAAGCACTCATGACATCCAAATTATAGATCTCATGTAAACCATCCTAATCGAACTCAACACCCCTCAAGCATAAGCCCCAGGGCCCTAAACCAATTTTGGACAAGCACCCAAGGAACATCTCCTTCGACATTGGACAATCTACATGAGACGGTTCAAACAAAGCAACTAATCAATCATGACAGACTCTGGCTATCACCGCCAATCCTGCTTCAAAACCATCGTTAATCGTATGGCGACCAACCTTGCCATATGTCAAGGGCTAATGGTTACCCCAGCTTTAGCATAAACTCCATACGCCTTTCAACAATACGTATGTATGTCCAACCTTGACAACTAGGCCTTTCAACGATACCCAAGGTACTCGATCTACAATCGGTCTTTTGGGTGCCCCTATGGTACCTTTGCTTTGAGCCTGCTAGAACTTACGACAATGATAATCTCTCGGCCTTCTCATCTCTAGTCATCCAACTCGATGACTTTTCATAGCTCAAGCAACCTTCTCGAGCAACCACTATCCACTAACTCACCACCTTTGAGTTTTCACCTCATTTGCTATTCTATATCGACCAACGAACACCTTCCAACGCTTCGAATATTCCCACTTTAATTCTTCTCGAAGTTACACCATCACCGAGCCAATTACATCACTGCGTTGCGGCTAGGGTTCGGGGGTTGCCCCCGAAAAATATTTTTTTTCAAGTTCTTTTCTTCAAATTCAAGTCATGCCCGAAAAACGCACTTTTTCAGAAAATGACCCTATTGGAAACAAACCATAGCATCATCACTATCAACCACAGCGTTTAAAAGTGCTGCTTAAAACATGATCGATCAGCCCCTTTAGACCGACCCGACCCAGACCAGGCCGACCCGACCCAGTCCACTCCTGACTTCAAACTCGACCGACCTAATCCGATCAACCCCTTTGGAACATGACCGACCCGATCCGGCTACCTCAACATGACCGACCCGATCCGCTCCCTCCTTCATCACCTCAACTTCTGAACCGACCCGGCTCACCTTGAATGGACCCACCCGACCAGGCACTGCCCGATCCGCTCCACTGACCGACCCGTTCTAACTTGTTCTCCATGACAGGATTTGAGACCGACCCGACCCACTTATGGCTAATCCGATCCACTTCCTGCACATCTCTAATCCTACTCCGATTTCGACCAAAACTTCGTCAAATGATGAATTCGGTGAAACCGACTCAACCAAAGTCTTAAAACACAATCATAAACATGTCATAACCTTGCTAACAACATGAATATGACGATTGCCACAAAAATGATGTAATATCACCTAAAACCATTAAATTGAATATATGATCAAAATGAGAGATCTAACTAACAATAACATGTGAAATAACATGAAATTAACGGGTAAAAATTGCTAAATTAGATCATAAGGTGATGCATATGAAAATAGACATATAATGGTGTAAATCTATGGTAAAACACTTGAATTTGATGATAAACATGCACAAACACTCATATACTTCATTGCATTCATGTGAGAGATGTATATCACTCACTGATTATCCCAAACAAGCAAAAATCAAAGGAATATGAATCCGAAAAGCAAGCACCTCGCACCAAATACCTTGATCCGATGAATCCTTGCCTCGATTGATGTAGATCTAGCCTCCAATCTTATTGATCTACAATTTCCCTCCTTGGATTATGATTTTTAATGGTGGAAGAGTGTTAGATGAAGGAGGAGCACAAGACCTCCCAATGAGAGAATGGAAAATTCAAACTCTTTCTCATATCCCTTACCCCCTAGTTATAGTTTCCACCAATCCCCTAATGAGCCTTCCCAATTTAGCCCACTTTGGCTTACCAAACAGCCAACGAAAAAACCTTAAAACAATGATTTCTCCCAAACCGCTGAGCCAAATTTTTAACGTAACCACTCTATGGAAAGGCAAACATCAATTCCTTTCCAATGACATAGGTCTCACCCTCTGATTCAACCTAGGTCTAAAGTTATGCCATATACAAGACTAACAGGGGTAAAATGGTCACAAACAAAATCAGTAAAAATTATGGACATGTCTCACATCCCCATAAGCAACATACCAAAAGATGGGAATGATTCAACCCTTAAGGTTTAAAATAAAATTATTTTACGATCTTCCAATATGTAAAATGCGGGCTGTTACAGCTGGACTTTGACCTCTTATTGACTCCATATGAGTACATGAATTTCTCTCTTATTATTCATTTGACTTAGGCCTGAACACTCCAAAGCCTTCTCTAACTGTGACTGAAGTAATAGGAACTGAAGCCATTTTTACTCCATCTACCCTAGTGGCCACAATCGCTTAATTACTACTCCTCCACCAGGCGACCCCTCCTTAGCTCATGCTTCTACTCCTGCCTCCGCTTTTCATCCTGGGTCACAATCAGGGAAGATTAGTGCTCTTGACGATTTGGATGACCTGACCTACTCACTGGGAGGCGGATTAGAAGACACTAAGGATTTCGACGAGAGCCCAAAGAAAGGTGTTAAGGGCCGCTCAGGAAAGAATGTCAAATTTCCATCAAAAAGGCACAGTGTAAAGCGTAGTGCTCGCAAGAAAACACTTGGTTCGCATTCCCATGACATTCCCGAGGAGCATGAAGAAGCTAAAGATGAGAGCCAACCCACCATTACACCTCCTTCTACCAGAGTTACCAAACTTACACTGAGCTCCAATAGCACTTCAAAGAGCGGACGGAAGAAGGATTAAGGCTCCAGACTCCTCATTCTGCTAGTTCTAGTCTTCTTACTTGTTGTTTCATTTGACCGGATGTTATGAGAGTGTCGTCCCTTACTTTGAATTTGTAAAGACTTGCTTCTGAATCTTTCTTTAATGTAATAATATTGCTTTTGGTTTGTTGTACTTTAGCTCTTTCTTTAGCTTTGTTGTACTTCCATATATTCATCTCTTTGAAGAGTACAAGTCTTTTATTTGTTGCGATGTCGTAATGAGCTGTGACATGCTTTTAGATCATTGTTCCATTCCAATGTGGTTGTGTTGCCCCCATACCATAGGTCATTGTTGCCCCATACCATAGTTCATCACGAGTCACATAAACTGGATGTGATCATCTTTGTCGAGTTTCTTCGATTTTGACTAAGGCACTCGAAACTTCCACTCTATTGGCGAAGTCCTTTTTGCTTCTGCCAATGTGTTGAAAGCTTTTGAGCCTGCCACTACATCTAGGAAACCCGACTTTATTAGTTGATCTTGTGCTTCTTCTTGGAGAAGTCTTTAGTTCCTATGCCCCCGCATGGGAGGTCTTATGAATCCACCGTGTGTTTTCTCTAACCTAGTAATCCAGGCCCTTCAGCAAACTTGGTTGGATACATTCCCCTTTTAGCTAGGATTTCTAATGAATCCACTGTGTATCTACTCTAACCTGGTAATCCAGGCCCTTCGGCAGACTTGGTTGGACACATACCCCCTTTCGGTTGGGATTTATGAAGAATCCGCCATGCGTCTACTCTAACCTAGTAATCCAAGCCCTTTGGCAGACTTGGTTGGACACATACCCCCTTTCGGCTGGGATTTCTAATGAACCCAATCATGTGTCTTGCTAACCTAGTAATCCAGGCCCTACGGAGACTGGATTGGATACATACCCCCTTTTGGCTAGGATTTTTGATGAACCCAATCATACGTCTCGCTAACCTGGTAATCCAGGCCCTTCGGAGACTGGATTGGATGCCCCCGGATAGGTCAACTCAATTTGTGTCCCTTCCTGTCGAGTAAATCAGGCATTGGAGACTAAGTTGGATGCCCCTGGACAGGACTTTGGTTCGGCCCAACATTCGTTGCTACCTGAGTAAATCAGGTACTAGCGAATTTATTAGGTGCCCCCATAGAGATCTTTTCTTTTTACGGGAAGCTTCTTTCATAGCGTCGTCCCACGGGGCGGATGTCAGTCCTTGAACCGTACGCTTGCCTAGGCAAGCTATCATGGTTATAGTACCCGGGCCCTGGACCACACACTTGGAGAGGCGGACGGCGGTCCTTTTGCTGGACGCTTGACTTAGCAAGCTATCACGGTTGGAGAACATGTCCCAGAACCTCACACTTGGAGTGGTTCCCCTTTGGTGGAATTTGCAATTATTTTCTTTGTGAAATCTTATCGCGCTCTTCACCATTTGACTCCTATCGATTCCCTCTTTTGATCTTCAAGGTGGTGCTCTACATCCTTGCATTTGTGCAAATGGACGTTTGCGGTACCTGACACTTGAGCTATTTTGTTAGGATGCATTGTAAGGTTCGCCGGATCTTGTTGGATTTTGAGGAAGCAAGCGCTCTTTTGGTACCTGTAATATTAAATCGATTTTAAGCAATTTTTGAACTATTTAACAAAAACTTGCAAATATATGATCGACATAAGCAGGCATGCTTTGATCCATAGAGACGATGTTCAATTACTATACTTGCAAAATATTTACAACAATTTTCACAAGGGATTGAACAAAGCATTAAGTAAAATAACGACGCAGTTGGCCATCTTTCCAAGCTCTTGGGATTGGAATTCCATCAACAATTGATAGCTTGAAAGTGTCATTCAGAAGATTTTGACCGATAATGTACGTCCCTTCCCAGTTTGGTCTGAATACCCCAGTTCCAGTCATCACTTTCTTTAGCACAAAATCACCAACTTCGAAAGTTCTTCACTTTACTTTGTTGTTGAAGTGCCTGGCTATCCTGTGCTGGTGGGCTATAATTCGGAGCTCTGCTGCATCCTTCTTTCTTCAAGCCGATCGAGTGCTTCCAGCTGTAGCTGCTCATTCACTGCTTGATTGAAGTGAATTCTTCGATGAGTAAGAACCTCCATCTCTACTGGAATCATCACTTCAGAACCAAATGCTGGGGCGAAAGGAGTGTGCCCAGTCGCAGTTTTATGAGTAGTTTGACATGCCAATAGTGCAAGAGGGAGCTCATCCACCAAACCACCTTTAGCTTTCTCGAGACGCTTTTTGATGGTTGACTTTATGATCTTGTTGACTACTTCCACTTTATGATCACATAAGGGTTAATCATTGAATATTTTACCCTAATTAGTAGCAACATTTCAATGCATATTTAACTAGGTAATGGTTCATTTTCCTCTTTGCGGCTGAATATCTTCCCCTCTAGATACATGCAAATGGTATGGATTAAGCATTGAATATATTACCATGATTAGTTGCACAATTCCAAGCATTACCCTACATATTTCCCCAACTCTAGACGGTAGGAAATAAAGCTTTTACTTTTTTTCAGCTCAACAACAACCAATTTTGAGGTTTTAGTATAACAAATAAGGTTAATTAATGATCCACTGTACGGAGAAATGATATTCTAAGGTAAATACTAAGTAAAATAAGTTTAATTACAACGTAGCAATAAGAGTCAATTCAAAATTTCAAATCATTTTTGAATTCAACAATGACCAAGATGATGTATTTGCTATTGTTATGATATACACTGTTGACTTGTGGTATACCTGAATACAAATCGTCTAGAAAGCTTCTCCTTGACATCGATAATACTAATTTTAATCCTTCAGTTTGGAAGATTGGTTGGAAATTTTGGCAGGAGGAGGTAGATGAAAAGCTAGGTTAAAACTTAGCGCTCTTGGGTAAAAAAAGGGTAATTTGTGGCCTAGTAATTAAATCCGCCGCGCATGTCCTCTCGCGGTGCGCAACACTTGGCTTCACAGCAAACGGATCAACACGGTTTTCAAATGGCCACAACTTTTGTACATTCGAGTGTAGCATTATTACTTACACTCCAAAAATGATTAAGATAAGTGATATTTTTTTAGAAATCATAATGTTATTAGGAGTGAATGAAGTAGCCCCTCGTAAAAGAAATTTTAATATGACAACTGTGTCCTTTAATTTTTAAGCTAATCGTTTTCATTTTCAATAATCCTCTTTTTATTATTTGCTTAAATTAAATTATTCGACTATCGATACTTCATGGAGCATTCAAATCATAGTAAAATAGTTTCAAATTAGATAAAAACTAGAATAATCCTTATAGAAGCATAAAATGTGAAGTTTGGCATATCGATATCGAATGAAATGTGTAAAATCGAAAGTAAACGGTCAAAATAAAATGATAATTTTGGCACACTTTCAACTGTTCACTTATACCATTAATGTTGACAAATGGCAAGTGTGAACCCAAGAAAATTAGAAAATTCGTTCATACTGCATCGAATTAATACAAATAACGATTCTGTGACGATTTTAAAAATTAATTCATCTTCTTACTGCTGAATTTGATGCTACTACATAAATCCTAGCACTAGCGAATTCCAGCTGTGGTCAAATATCAATATCACAATACCAAATAAATGCATAAAACAAGTATAAAATTGAAAATTTTAAGTTGTCGTATAAAACAATTAGGGGTTAAAACACAAAAAAGGTATACTAGAAAATTATGCATAATTTAATATTATTAGCGTACGCTTCATCACAAAAAAAAAATCATGTGGAGTGAAAATAAAAAATGACTCCCTTTTAACCATTTTTGAAGTGTAAGTAACAATGTCCTTAGTCTAGACATATATTCATTTATTTATTTCAAACTTCTATAAGTTTTATAATCGTAATAATTATTATAAAGTTTTATTAGTTCTCTTCATTAACATTGTACTTTAAATATCAATAATTAATCATTTCCCCGATTAGTTTTCACATCCTCCTGAGTTTTATCATGTTATTTTGTGTTTAAATCCACACATTTAAATTAACAAATGATTGAAAAACTAACCTTTTAAAATGAAACCAGATAGCTAATATTTATTAAACATAAAAAGCAACAATTTCGCATATTGCATAACTCTCTTATATTGACAAAAATCATAAAATTAATATTTGATTCAAGCCTAGATAACTTAAAATTTCCACAACTACATACAAAATTATCTTTGGTCATTTAACATTATTCTACATTAAGACTTGCATAATTTATTTACATCCAAAACAAATACCTCATCGGAAAGAAAAACACATGAATGGTTAAGCTTGTTATGTTATCGCAACCATGAGTGTTTTTCTTTTTAAGTGGATTCGTTGTCAAGGGTGGACCATATCAATGATGGAAGCTGGTACCTAGACTCATAAGCTACTATTCACATAACTAACAATCTAGATAACTTGAATCTTGGTTGCAAGGAGTACAGAGGTAATCTGTCTGTGTGCATAGGGAACGGTAAGTCTGTTAACATTACTCATACTGGTAGTGGATACATAAATGGAAAAAAAATAATTGTTATTGAATAATTTGTCAAGGGTTCCTAAAATCAAGAAAAACTTCTTAAGTGTGTCTCATTTTGCACATGACAATCACGTATACTTTGAATTTGATCCGAAGTACTATTTAGTTAGAGACATACATACCAACAGTATTTGACTGTAGTGTAATGAGATGAAGGGACTATACAAGTTCAATCAAATCAACTGCAACAATACTGGGAAACGAACAAAGCACTATAATCTAAGTGAAAACAATCTAGGGAAAGAAAGAAATTCATTTGATTTATGACACAATAAGCTTGGTCACCGAAGCACCATTATTGTAAAATAAATTATTATAGAAAACTATATTAAATTTGATGATATATCATTACCATATGTGCATACATATTGTCAAATGTGTTAAGAGTCACAAATTACCCTTCTCTAATTATACAATTGAGTACACTGAACCACTGAGTTTAAGTGCTAATGATTTATGGAGACATTCCCCAATTAATTCAGAGTAGGGATGGCAAAAAAATCCGTACCTACGGTTACCCACGGACAAAATCCATCATGGGAATGAAACAGATAGCTTAATGGATATCCATGGGTAAAATAAATGGGTTTTTTAATATCCGTTAATTAATGAGGCGGTAGGGATATTACGATATCCATGTCCACAGCTACTTGTGCCCGTATTGAGTGTGATTTAGTGCTAATGCAAAAATCATTGTTGTTGACTGTTGGGTGTTTGTGCACAAGCTTTTATTTAACAATTTATAATTGATTGTTGGTATTTGTGCACATGCTTTTATTTAACAATTTATAATCGATTGTTGGTATTTGTAATAACTATACATGTTGCTAAATAAAACCCTATATATACCTAGTTAAAAATTCTCAATTTCTCATTAATTGTTTCAAATTCGAATCCACAAGCAACGCGTCTTTTATTCTCCCCAAACCTTCTACTCTCTTTAGTAAATTTAACACATACTTCCAAAGTTCTTGCTTCACTCCTCCTCACTGGTTTATATCAATACGTTGGCAAATCCAAGCAACGCGTTGCCAAAGTTCATGCTTGGTCTATTTTTTACCCAATGTAAGAATTTGTGAACAAATTCAATATATGGCTAAAAATAAATTGAATAAAATATCATGGATACCCGCGAATACCCACAACTTGTTTAAAACCCGTCCAATGGGCACTCAAGAAATTTTGAGGCGGGCACAGTGCAAAAAATTACCTAACAGAGCAGGTGATGGTGGGTTACTACCCGTGTCCTCCCCTCCCCATTGCCATGCCTAAATCATTGTATAGGTTTTATAATTCATTTGTAGATGCATACAGTAGATTTACATGGATATATTTTCTGAAATCTAAGTCTGAAACACATAACACTATAATATACATCATAACACAAGCTGAAAAGAAAACAAATTCACATGTTAAAATCATGCAGTCTGATGAAGGTGCTGAATATAAGTCTCTAAAAGATTACTTTCTTGAGAAGGGTATAGTTCATCGAACCACATGCCCATACACTTCTAAATAAAATGGGCTTGTGTAAAAATAAACATAGGCATGTGGTAGAACTAGGTCTAACATTATTAACATAAGCAAAAATGCCATTGAAATTCTGGCCTATATCCTTTGGTACTGTAGTTTATTTGATAAATAAAGTACCCACATAATTATTTAAAGGAATCAGTCCACATGAGAAGCTATTTCGTGTCAAGCCAGATTATAGTTATCTAAAAACTTTGGGATGTTTGTGCTACCCATGTTTGAGGCCATATAATAAACACAAGATTGAATATAGATCAAAACCATGTACCTTTATAGGATATGCACATAATAAAAAAGGGTATAAATGCTTAGATGATAATGGAAGAATATTCTTAAGAAGGTATGCAACATTCAACGAGAAAATGTTTCCCTATCACATTGAAATATTAAGACATCAAGTGAAGTATATGATGCAAAAGTGTCAATATCATCATTACCTACCTATTCAAATCTCTAAGTGTAGGTGAAATTTTGAGGACACATGACAGTATAACACCACTACAAGGATATTCCGTTCAATCACCCAGTCAAAACAGAGAGCCACCTGAATTGGAAAGTCAAGGAGTAACAGTCAGCAATGAACATGAAGCAGGTCAAGCAGATAACAATCAAAGCTCAAGTGAAGAAGAAGAACCTTGTACGTAACCACAAATCACTTCAACTCACAAAATGATCATAAGAGCCAAGACTGGAACTTTCAAACCCAAATTATTCATAGTAGTAACCATTTATGAAAAGCCTAACAACTATGATCAAGCAAAGATTGGCAGTAATTGGAGAACAACTACGGACACTAAGTATCAAGTTCTCATAGAAAATCAAACATGGGAATTAGTCAAACCACCAAAAAACAAAAATTTGATTGGATGTAAATGGACATTCAGAATAAAGAAGAAACCGGATGGTACTATATATAGATACAAAGCAATATTGGTTGCTAAAGGGTTTATAGATCTACATTCTTGACGATATGTCCAACAGTAATTCAAAGACGCAATGTAAATCTGAGTACTTTATCTACCTTCAAAACTCCATGCACAAAACACAACATAGATCTCGTTCAATTTCAAAACCGTTTCTGGAAGCCTTCTCATTGAGGATCAAGCCATCTGTGGACAAACGAGAAATGGTGAAATCGATTAAATTGCGTCATTCAATGCCAAAACTCCCATGTCCTCAAACCGATCCTCTTTAATTTGGAACAACGTTCGACTTTGATTTGGTCTCTGTAAGGTAATACTGATCTATTCGGTATCAATTTTGCAATTTGGTGTGGTTTATATGCAGATAAATTCAAATACTCATCTCTTGGGTCTACTTCTATTACCTGGAGATATCGATTCATTCAAAAAAATTGCGGTTACCAGGAAATCAAGTCTAAAAAATGTTATACATTTCAACATGTAAAGCGATCCAATTGTTTCCGATGCAGATTCGTCTCGTGCATTTGTTTTTTATGGAAAATGTTTTACATTTTTAGGTGTAAAGCGAGTCACTGTTTTGATAAATTAAGAGTTCTGTATGGGATTTAAGGGTATGTTATTATTCCAGAAATTTCTAAAGAAAATCGAAATGGTTGGTTTGAGCATTATGTTTAGAATTGTCTCCAACTAACTACAAATTGTTGGTTTGAGATGATTTTAATAGTTTTTATCAGCCATTCGAAAGTCATGCAACTGGTTCAATAAAAAGTAAGTTACTAATGCCCAGTCTTGGCTAATGTACTATGAAAGAATTTTCGAAGCTACTGGCTAGCTTGATGAGAGGAAGAGGAGAACTGCGGCCTGGCATTTGAAGGATGAGGCCCTTGAATGGTGGAACTTAGTATCAGTGGAAACGAGGGTCAGATATTTACGTGGGCCGAATTTAAAACCCGTTTTGAAGCGAAGTTTTTGCCAAGAGCAGAAATGACAATCCAATTAGAGAAGTTCATCCACCTCAAGCAAGGAAGCTTGAGCCTGCAAGAATGTATCCAAATTTACCGAATTATGTGAGTTTGGAGGAGGATTAGTAGACACCCCCATGAATGAATCCCTTAGATTTGTTAAAGGACTGAACTCCCCGTTGAAGGAAACCTTATTATCCCAAGTAACGTTTGGGGAAACTTTTGAGACTCAAGTTGAGACAACTATTCTATGCACGGCGGAAAGCTCCAAGAAGGATAAAGGAGAGAAGGAAGCTCCAACAAAAATGAGTAGGAATGGTGGAAAAACAAGAAGATGAACAAATTCGAAAAGCTTGCAAAGACTTGTATGAGGTGCAATCGCAAGGGCCATGAAACCAAGGATTTTAGGACCTCGTTGGCGAAAAAGGAGTTCAAGGGAAAATGTTACAGTTGCATCAAGAAGGACACATGTCCAAGGAGTGCCCAAAGCCCAAAGTTGTTAAGAGTGGCCAGAACTATGCAATAGAGATAACACCAATTCAAAGCCAACCCCCAAGAGACCAAGGGCAACCTGCACTTGAAGGTATAACCTCTGTTTTAGGAAATTCTGTATACACCTTGTTTGATTTTGGAGCAACTCATTATTTTATCTCCAAGCGATTAGTAAATCTGTTGAATCTTCCCATATCTATCTCGAGCAGTCCGATAGTGGTGGCTAACCCTATTGGAGGATCTAAGTATCTTGAGCTGTTGTGCAAAGACCTAGTATTGGAGGTCGACAATGTTGAGTTCCATTGCGAAGCTTATGCGTTGGATTTTATAGGGTATGACCTTATCCTAGGTATGGACTGGCTATCGTTTTATGGGGCCATCCTAGATTGTGATAAGACAATCGTTCTTCTTAGGAGCCGAGGAGGACGCATCCCAAGTATTCCTTGTAATGTTAGAAGCAAGGATAAAGCCTTATTATATTCCTTATCTCCTAGTTCTGAAGGACCATCTTTGGTCCCTGTAGTTTGTGAGTTCTTGGATGTTTTTGAGGAAGTCAAGGGTCTTCCGCCCCATAGAGAAATCTCTTTTCGTATTAACCTAGAGGACGCTAGACCTGTAGCACTACCCTTAGGGAATATGGTGCCTAAAGAAAGAAGGGAGTTAGATAAATAGATTTCAGAGTTATTGCAAAAAGGTTTCAATCGTTGAAGTACCTCAGAATCGGGTGCACCGATAGTATTTTCCACCAAAGCAGATGGATCTTTGAGACTTTGTTTGGACTATAGGGAACTCAATAAATTGACCAAGAAGAATATATATACCCTTTACCTAGAATCGATGACCTTTTTGACCACATGGTAGGAGCTCGAGTATTTTCCCAACTAGACCTTACTACTGGGTTTCACCAGTTAAGAATTGGGAGGACAGCAAGGACAAAACTGCGTTTAGGATGCTAGACGGATTGTTCCAAAGGGAAGTTATTCCCTTCGGACTAACGAATGCACCTGCCTTCTTTGTTGACCTCACAAGTAGAGTGTTTAGGGGAATTTTAAATAAAGTTGTGGTAGTTCCCGTAGATGTTATCCTTATATTCTCAAAAGATCGTAAAGAGCATGAGGATCACTTAAGACAACTTTTAGGGATATTAAGAAAGAACCAATTGAAAGAAAAATTATCAAAGTGCCCTTTTTGGAGGGAAGAAGTAAGAATTTTAGGACATATTGTGTTGAGCGAAGGCTTAGCCGTAGAACCTGCAAAGATCGAGGTAATCTAGGAATGGAGAATACCTCGGAATGCTACAAAAGTGAGAAGCTTCCTTGGATTGGTTGGTTATTATAGGAAAGTCATAAAAGATTTTAACAAGATTACTACTCCTTTAACTCGATTAGCGAGAAAGATTTTGGTGTTCGCTTGGAGTAATAAATGTGATATAGCCTTTAATAAATTAAAGGAAGTATTAACTAGCGCACCGGTCCTTATTATACCCAACGGTTCAAAATTGTTCACCATTTACACCGATGCATGTGGGACCAGTTTAGGAGCACTCCTTATGCAAGAAGGAAGAGTAGTTGCCCATGCAAGTAGACAACTCAAGGATCTAGAGAAGAGATACCCAGTTCATGACCTTGAGTTAGCCGCAGTAGTCTCCCTTAAGATGTGGAGGCATTATCTATTAGGGGGAGAAGTTTGAACTCTTTATTGACCATAAATCCCTTTAGTATTTTCTCAATGTGACTTAAACTTGAGATGGATGGAATATATTGCCTCATTTGACTTTACGATTCAATATACCCCGGGCAAGGAGAATGTTGTGGCAGATGCTTTAAGTCGTAAACATGAGACTTGAATGCAATAATAAAATGAAAGCAATTAGAGTTTCTCTCTAATTTTATTTTGCAACCCTCATCAACCACTTTTAATGGTTTTCTTGGGGATATGATAATTAGACCTACTCTAAGGGAAAGTATCTAAAGCGCCAAGACCTCATTCGGTTAGATATTTGATCCGTGATAATGTGATTTTACTTTGGGATGGATGACTTTACGTCCCTAAAGATGAAGGGTTGAGAAAAGAAATTCTAGAGGAGTTCCATAGGTCAAAATTGACCATACACCTCGGTGGGGATAAAATGTACAAGGATATGAAGAGGAATCTCCACTGGGAAGGAATGAAGTGAGACGTAGCTGAATTCATGGCCAAATGTTTAACATGCCAAAAAGCGAAAGTGGAGCAAGGGAATACGAGAGGACTGTTACTACATTTAGAGATCCCCACGTGGAAGTGGGAACATATTTCCATGGACTTCATAGATGAACTTCCTAGAAGCCACAAGGGGATTGAGGCCATTTGGGTTGTGTTAGATAATTCAACCAAAAGCACCCATTTTATACCAATCAAGAAGACAAGGACTACAGCCCCGCTAGCCCAACAGTACGTCAAAGAGGCAGTCAGACTCCATGGTATCCCATCAAGTATCTTGAGTGATAGAGACCCCTTGTTCACAAGCGAATTTTGGATAAGCCTATAAGCAGCATTGGAAAGATCCTTAACTTAAGCACAACTTATCATCCACAGACCGACGGACAAATAGAAAGAGTAAACTTGATTTTGAAGGACTTGCTCAGAGCTTGCATCATCAACTTTGGAGGAGTTTGGGAGCAGCACTTACCACTCATGGAGTTCACGTATAATAATAGTTTTCAAACAACGATTGGTATGGCCCCTTTTGAAGTGCTTTACGAGAGGCCATGCAAATCGCCAATTTGTTGGTGGGAAACTACTAACAAGGTTATACTGGGACTAGACTTCTTCCGTGATTCCACTGAGAAGATATCTTTGATTAGACAAAGGATGAAGGCAGCCCAAGACCGTCAGAAATCATATGCCGATAAGCGAATTAGTGAACTTGAGTTTAATGTTGGAGACTTGGCATTCGTAAAAGTATCCCCTCTAAAGAAGACTGTTAGGTTTGGGAAGACTGTTAGGTTTGGGAAGACTGTTAGGTTTGGGAAGAGTGGGAAGTTGGCTCCATGATTTATTGGGCCTTTTCACGTTATCAAGAAGATAAGATCTTTGCTTATCGAGTAGATCTCCCAGAGCGTCTATCAGTAATCCATAATGTTTTGCATGTATCTCACCTGAGGAAATGCCTTCATGATTCTGTTATCAGGCTCGGACTTGTTGAAATTAGGGGCATTGAAAAACTTAATTTCGAGTCCAGGGTACCCTTTGCCACTGTAAGGATTATAGAGCATGGAATCAAGAGACTCCGCAACAAAACCGTTCGCCTCTTCCGAGTACAATAGGGAAATGGCCCTGTGGAAAGCACAAGGGAGACCGAGCATAAGATGAGACAGACTCACCCAGAGCTTTTCTCGGGAAATTTTTACTCAAATTTACGTTTATGGATGCATCGTGATTGCTAGATTGGATATTAGGAAATGGATGCAACACCATTACACAAGAGCACTCATATAGAAATATATGCATAATTAGGTTGTTTGCGTACATATTGCATCACTTATTACACCTACATGGTAGGATAGAGATCACTTTAGTTCGTTTGCAGTTCATAATCACTTCGAGTCATGGATTCTTATGGTTGATTGGAAAATAACATGGACGTGATCGTGTGAGCTGTGTTTTTCGCCCCTTAAACAGATTTCGGGACGAAATCTGTTTTAAGGGGGGAAGAATGTAACACCCCGTAAGATACATAAGTATTACTAATAAATAAATAACTGAAAATAAGCAATTAAATAAGATGGATGGAAAATGAGATTTTACATCTTTAGGAATTTGGCTATGAATTTTTTTATTTGGATTCGTGGCAAAATTCTTAATCGTTTTCATATACAATATGCTAAAAACGGTCAATGTATGAAGAAGTTATGAACAAATGAATTTGGACGGTAAGCGCAGAATATATATATAATTAATTGGATAATATATGTGTGTGTATGTCCAAGATAAATTCAAAATAAAGAGGGAGAATTTGAAATTTAAATTGAAGTTAAGATCAGGGGGACAAGGTATATTATACATATGAAATAAGATTAAGAGATTAAGGAACATATTAAATAAAATAAACAACTTAGCAATGCTGCCTTATTGGGCATTCCAGCCCCGAAGGGGTCGATCGCCCCCCTTAAGGGGTGTCAACAGTTGGTCGACTACTACGGTCGACCGCTCAATGGCTGGACATCCCAATAAATCTAGCTGGTTAGGTTTTTTTAGAGGGTTATATATGAATAAAAGGCTTGGATTAATTTCGAGTAATCCAACAGTCTATACTCACACGGGAAACTATATATAGCCCCTCCTATTACATTATGAAACCCTGATCATTCTCTATCCCTGCCACCATGTTGCCTCTCCACCATTGCTAAATTCTAGAGAAAAATAAAAGAATAAGGTTATGGTTTTCTTTTATTTCTCCAACTCTATTCTTAACCTCTCTCTATTCTAATTCATATGAGTTTAATATTCTGGAATTTGGCACAAACATATGTATATAAGAATCTAATACATGTTTCTTATATATAAATAATAGGAGAATTGTTGGAGCACGTTTGACCACAAAGATGAAAGCACAGATCTAGATCTGTTACAGTTTTTTCTTTGTTCCGCATAGATCTGTGTGTGGAATCCAGTTTACTTAAGCATATTCATATTTTTATTAGATTATCATGTTGAGAGATATGCCTAGGAGGATTTGGAAATTCGATAATATAAACATTAAAACCCCAAATTTGCTATCTTGTCATTGCGTATGAATTGTCATGATAATTTGGGTTTTGTGGATTTTTGGTTTTAATATTAGATTAAAGACGGAAATGGGGTGTTGCTACTATTGTTTCTATTTTATGTAATTCACCTATATTTATCACTTGATTGTAACCTGAAAAGGTTTATATTTGATTGTTTCATGATTTGATTTGGGTTTGGATCCTATTTTGAATCCAAATGCTTTCATATGCGAAATGGGACAATGTAAGCGTTTTTATGTGCATAACATCAAAAAGGGGTGAATTGGATAAAAGGGGATTATAAACATACATGTATAAGTGTATGTAGTACTCTAATTTTTAATTCAGTATTGAAAACATTTCTACAAGCCTAGGACGCAAGTTAAAATTGTATGAATGTGTATTTTCCATCCATTACTATTTGTTGTCTTGTCATTATGCTATCATGCCTATGTTGTAGCGGTGAAAGTATGAAAACCTAAGTTGTATACCTTGAATTTGATAAATTGACAATTGCCACCTCGTTAGAATGTTTCACCATTTATACAGATATTTACATTATTTAGGCGTTATTATTTTTAAACTTATATAAACGCAATCAATATAATTAACATTGTATTAGCATAATAAATGCGGTTAGGTCAGATTCAAATCCGAAGGTTTATTCCTTGGAGAGGAACCAAAGTCATCTGACCCACCCTTATTGGATTTGAAGTAAGTCTTTGGATCCTCCTTCTCTAAAAGTGGTTAGGCATAAAACGAAAACGGAGTAGGGTAGTTCGTGAGGATGTCCACTTCCTCTAGAAGCTTGTAAGGGCTTAACTAGGGACAAGCTGGTAATTGAAAGATATGTGTCCATTGCATGCTCACCAACTGTCTAAGGGAAGTCTTAAACGACATAGGTGTCCTATCAGGTAATATCAGTTAATTAGTAACGTTCATAATACTACTTCTCATATTACAATGAGAGTATAGACTTAAGAACATTAACGTATTACGATGGGGTCTTAAAGGGCTAAGGGTCCGCCTCAAGGTTATAAGAGATCATAGAAATCCACCTTTAATAGGGCCATAAGTGACCGGGAATGCCACCTCATTGGGTCTTTACCCTAAAATCACTAATGGGCGATAGACTTGGATATCCAACCCATTGGTCAGAAACTTGGCGTTTGTTGTGTGTTGCGAAGACATACCTTGACATATGTAACCTGCTGAAAATATAGGGTATGGACATTAAGTAACACTATATTTTAGTCACACAGAACTTTATGTTCTGACCCCTCTCCTCAACATATCCAAAAGGCCAGTAGATAGGGTAAAAGCCATAGATGAAGTGATGAACGAAGCTAATGAAGAAGACGAAGTTGTTATGCTATTATTAGTAGTTATTGCTATACTTCTTTTGGAAAATAGTGAGAATGAACTATTTGATGTACCCATTGAACATATGTAACTGTTGTATTTAGTGGTTTTTAAATAAATGGTACATCTTATTTTAATATTATATTTTCTCTTTCCATTGTGTGTGATTTCTGTTCGAAGTATCTGTGTATGTATATATTCTGTGCAAATGTAATCCTTACAGGAACCAACAACCCATTTAGAATGGCTCTAAGTTCTGATGGGCCTTTTATAGGTCAAAATTTAGGCCCATTCCAGGAGGGTTATTACACAGTTCCCATTGACAAACTACCAAATGCCTACATCCTGGCCTATTGAGTTTTACCTATTTTATTTTTTAGCAATATTTGCAATGGAATACCCATAGCCTACGTTTGACTAATGGACTACACATGCTTATGTTGTGCTAACGGACTACACATGCTTTGTTGTGCCAACAAACTGTCTTACATTTGTCTATGTCATACACTACTGAATTTTATCCATATCATTATTATTCTTTACAGTAAAGCACTTATATCAATGTTGCGGACTTGCCAAATTAGTTCCTTTATCTAGTAGGAAAGTCAAAGTTTCCCTCCTTTTTAAAGTAAAATGCACAACCTAAGTTTCCAAAATCAACCCAATGAATAAACGATTAAACTAAGATTATTAGACTTAAGGTTTTCTACGTCCCTAATAGGATGAACAGTGATTATTGCCTTTGAACTTATTGCATTTACTCGAACTTAATCCAATATTAAATGTCCCAGATCAATGTCTAGGATTACCTTTGTTCCTCTTATCAGATTTAGTATATTCCAAATTAGGATTTCCAAATCTAGTTATTTTACCCTATTCAATAATGTGTAGATTCAATTTAGATTAAGGTTGACAAATTTAATATTGAAAAGTATCAATTTAAATCCATAAATCATAATTCTCTAATTGTATCTAATATGATTAAATTTAATCAATTGATACATAGTTAGTAGAAATCCAGATCCACATTGTTTTAACATAATAGCTAAGAGCAAATCCAACACTAATAAATTTAGCCTTTTCGATTCATATTTAGACCCCACAAACCGGGAAGCCTAAGCTCTAACGGCACGTGCTTCCTTTAGGATTTCCCCTTCATGAATCCCCTTCCCAGTTTGATTTATCTTTAATTTAATTTATTCTAACTTTGGAAGAGAATAAGGTTTTGAGAAAGAAAAAGAATGTATAGTTTATGTAAAGAGATGTTAATGTTTTAAATTAGGATAAAGGTCTATTACTAGTGTTACTTAGGGCTTTATTACCTTTAGATTAAATCCATATGAACATATCACTCTTCTCGTCTTACCCATTCGATCATGTTGCTCTTCACTATCAACTCGTCGGAACATGTCACAGTGGCCATCCAACCATTCGAACGCGTCAAAGAAGAATACCAACTGTTATGACATATTATGGCCCTTACAAAAAATAATATATAGGTTAAAATTGCACTAATCCAAAAAAGCCAAAATTCAAGTTTTACCCACCTAAAAGTGCATCTAAGTGCGGTGGTATGGTGTTCGCTTGAGCAAGGTGGACCTCCCCTAAGACTAATTGACCTTTATCCTTCATCTTATATATTCTTCATACTAACTCGGATCATGACAGTTTACATATGGTAAATGTCCACAAAAGAATTATGGATGTAATGACGAAGTTCACGTAGCCAAATTTGGTTATTTGTGAACATTTTACTTTTTAATTCTTTATCCTACTTTAGCCAGTTGTTTTTCAGAAATACCCTGGGCATTATAGTGCATAAATATGTATATCTAGCCACCAACAAGTTCTGAATTAAATATTATATTAAAGCGGCTATAAAGAGTGAACATATATTATTTAGTTTGGAACGTATGGTTGATATTCAATGGGATTGGAGGTATAGTAAAAATGAGAAGAGCTTTATGATACCCCTATATTATAGCACCTCTTTAATACCCATATAGTAATGTGAGCTACATAATTCTAAATTTAATAAATTTTTGTAGATGTTTAACCCTCTTTAGCACCCCACAAGTATTTACTTTCAAAAATAATTACAATGATTTTTATATGTTCTTAATAAAAGAATTCCATTTTTACACCATAAAAATTTCAAATAAGATAATTTAGTTGAAATTGTATTATGCCTAGCTAGATAAAAAGTGAAGATTTGGAATTATATTTATAGGCTAAACACATATAATTTATTTGAGTGCATGAGAAGTTTACGATGATATAATAACATTTGGTACTTTACTTTAGCTAGTTACAGAGATAACAACCATAAGTTGAGTCTTCATATATAAAATTAGGAAGTTATGGAAGAATACACAAGAGAATACTTGTTTGGGTTGTCATTGTTTAGCTACATTTAATTTCTGAGGAAAAAATTTAGTGATCGACAAAGAGATATACTTCAAACATAAAATAATTGACATGCACGACCAGTGGTTGCTGCATTCAAGGTGCAAGTGAGTCATCCCAAATAAATGACTTAGAGATAGCAACTCAACCAAGGTATATTCACCGACAATTCCTCTCTATAAGTAAAGAATTATCAAAATCACATTTTCACCTCTTTTTGAATATAATTTTGCATCCAATCTTTATGTAAATAGGAGATAATAAGGATATTTTTCAATTTTTTCTTGAATTACCACATCACTTTTATTTTCGTATATTCAATAATAAAATCATTCATCGATGAAAACCGTCTAATGCATGTATTTTGTGCATTTTGCATGAAACATATATGTAATGAACCAAAATTTAATGCATTTTTAGAATGTAAATAAGAAATATTATTTTCATATGAGATTATATGATTTTATAATTTTGAGAAATGAGTACTAAGGATATTTCTAACACTTGGAATCTTTATCAAAGTTTTCAGTGATTGTTTTATCCTTGATGAAATCTTATTTCGTCCATAACTTTTGACTAGAGTGGAATTTGAATTTGAAACCATTTTCATTGGATCAGAATGATGGTTTCCCTTTTCATAGAGTGGTTATGTGTTGAAAATGGCCTTACCTTTTGAGATTTATGACTTTTTTTTTTGAATTTTAAATAGCCTAATTCTGCAAGTAAGGGCCATTGATGATAGGAATCACTCTTAGTTTTGAAATTAAGGGATAGTATGGTTCAAATGAGTTATTGTAACTCATTTCTCTCATAATTTATTACTCATCTTCCTCCCCAAAACCTCCAAACCTCTATTAAAATTTTACTTTCACCAAAAAAAATTCCCTCACCTAATCAATGGGAAAATTAAGGTACTGAATAGGTATACACCAAAGTGAGGTGATTACTGCTGTTATAAAGATGGATCTTCTCAGTTTCATCTATCAATTTCAAATCTAGGAAATTAATTAATTCAATTCTACAATTTTCACAGGCAAAGTTGAGAGATTTGAATTCTTACTTACATATTTGTGACTTGAATTCTTGCTTACTGATTTCTACATTTTATAACCATAAATCCTTCTTAATAAGATAAATGTGTTAGGGATCTCATATATTTCGATTTCAAAATT
>JASFAX010003399.1:0-42580 GCA_030737875.1 Allium sativum | reverse complement strand
AGTATAAACTATGAATTTGGACTTCTTTCGGTTAAGGCAACTAATACAAGCATCACATTAGAAGTGAATTTCTTTGAATTAAGTAACCAACATAATTACTATTAGATTAATGAACATCAAACTAATATTTCGGTATTTATTATAAATAAAATTTTCAATGTTTTAAATATGATACTTTCATAAGAATAAAAAAGGATGTTAATAATAAACATCATCACTAAAAAAAATTGCTCCACCTATGAACCTATTGTTGAAATTAATGATTCAAATATTAGTGGAGAAGGAAAGAAATTGATTGATTGTCAATCAATTAATTGGCTTGTATATGGAAAGGGATAAGAGGAAGATTTTTTTTTTGGAAGAAAAATAATTAATAGGCCAATCAATCAATTGATGAAGAAAGGGAAAGAGATTGAGACCATAATTATGCCATCCATTTATGCTCCAATCAAATCAAGGAAGATATTTATTTTTCTTCATGTCCTAGAAACTTCTATTCTTTATCTCCAAGAAATCCCTATATAATTAGGGGTCATGTTATTGTATGAAAAAAAAAAAAGAGTAATCCACCATTAGTCTTCTCTCTATTGTAATCTGTTGTACTCATTTCTTCACTGAGAAATAAAGGTTGTTGGGTCTCCGTGGACGTAGGCAAAGCCGAACCACGTTAAAAATTGGTGTGCTCTTTCCTCTATTTTTTGTTCTCTCTATAAATTTGTGCCACTTGTTTTTATTTTTGGCGTTGTTGAAATTGTTGACAGACTAGATCATTGGGTTAATTCGTATTCCGCTGCCCAAATCTCTGATTTTGCACTACAGATTGGTATCAGAGCCAGTCGTCCTGTTCAAAGACTTTTTCAACCATGTCAAATTCCGCAAAGAATAACGGTGGTAGAAGCGCTACAAATTATGGAGTTGCTAGATTTGATGGAAAGGGGGATTTTGGCACATGGAAGATGAAGATGGAAGCGGTGTTGAAGAAAGAGAGGACATTTAAAGTTGTCTCAGATCCAGAGAAATTGAAGAAATTACCACCTGAAGAGTTAGAAGAATTGGAAGAGGATGCTCTTACTACCATCCAACTTAGCCTTTCTGACGAAGTACTTAGAGAGTTTTCTCATGTGAAAACTGCTAAGGAATTGTGGGATGCTCTTCAGAGAAAGTTCTACGACAAGTCTCTCACCAACCGCATCATCTTACAGCAACAACTTTATTCTTTCAAAATGAGGCCTGGAACAGATGTATTTGCTCATATAGATGCCCTCAACACACTTGTCATGAATCTTCGAGCAGCTGATGTAAAGATTGAGGATGAGGCGCAAGCTGTTATTCTTTTATGTTCTTTGCCTGCAGAGTATAACACTTTTGTTAACTCTATGATCTATGGACGTTCGTCTATTTGCTTGGAGGATGTGAAGACAAATTTGCATAATGAGATGTTGAGAGGAAAGTTGGCAAGCATGAGCATGGAGAATGATTCTGAAAGCCTTGTTGCACAGAGAGGAAGAAGTCAAAGTAGACCCAAATATGGTGGAGACAGAGCTAAGTCCAGATCTCAGTCAAGAGGAGCTCGGAAGGGAGTTTGTCATTATTGCAGAAAACCTGGACATTATATTGCAAATTGCCCCAAGTTGGAGAATAAAAACAAAGCTGTTCCCCAGAAGGCTTCAGCATCTACGGCGGAGACATCAGATTCAGATAATGATCCTGGCATTTTTACAGCCTCTGCCTCTCCTATGAAGAGCACTATGTGGATTATTGACTCGGGTGCATCCTATCACATGACACCGGATAGGCACGTTTTTTCCACTTATCGTCGGTTTGATGGAGGAGAGGTTCTCATGGGAAATAATGCTGCTTGTCGCATGATTGGTATTGGAACAGTAAAAATCAGGATGTTTGATGGTGTTGTTCGCACTTTATGTGATGTCAGGCATGTGCCTGATTTAAGGCGTAGTTTGATCTCCATTGGAGCATTGTGCAATTTTGGCTTAAAGTGTGTAATAGAAAAAGATTCATTAAAAATTACAAATGGCTCATTGATAGTGATGAAAGGGGTAAAAGCTGGAAATCTGTATTTGCTGAAGGGTACAACTGCTGTTGTGGAGTCTGCTTCAGTTATTGATTCAGTTGATTCCGATTCTACCAGATTGTGGCATTTTCGTATGGGCCACATTGGAGAGCGCAGTTTAGAAGTATTGAGAAAGCGAGGCTTGATTGACGGTGTTCATCATTCAAAACTTGACTTTTGTGAAGGATGTGTACTTGGAAAGCAGACGAAGGTTTCTTTTGGCATTGCAGAGCATAAGTCTAAAGATGTTTTAGAGTATGTTTATACTGATGTTTGGGGCCCCGCACCATGCCTATCTTATGGAGGAGCCAGGTATTTCGTTTCATTTGTTGATGATTTTTCTAGAAAAGTATGGGTTTACTTTATGAAGTCCAAAGATGAAACTTTTGATAGGTTTCAAAGTTGGAAATCTCTTGTTGAGAAGCAGTCTGGAAAGAAAGTGAAGGTTCTTCGTTCAGATAATGGTGGTGAATTCACTTCTCAAAAATTCATCAAATTTTGTGAGTCCGAGGGAATCAAAAGACACTACACCACACCAGGAGACCCTCAGTCAAATGGGGTTGCAGAGAGAATGAATCGGACTTTGTTGGAAAGAACTCGTTGCTTACGGCTGACTGCAGGATTAAATAAGAGATTTTGGGCAGAAGCATTATCTACGGCGGTTTTCCTTATCAACCGCACACCTTCTACCGCCATAGATATGAAGATTCCTGAAGAAGTATGGAAGGGAGGGCCTGTATCATATTCCTTTCTCAGAGTGTTTGGTTGTCCAGCTTATGTGCATGAGAGCAAAGGGAAGTTGGATCCAAGATCGCGCAAGTGTATTTTTCTTGGTTATAAGAAAGGAATTAAGGGTTATAGGATGTGGTGTCCTACTACCCAGAAGATTGTTACTAGCAGGCATGTTACATTTGATGAGAAGGCTATGTTGAAGGTGGAGCCTTCTTCTTCAGTTAATGATGATGTTGAGAGGACAAATTCAGAATACCAAACACAAGGCAGATCATCAGACTTCCATACAAGTAAAAATGGTGATTCAGATGACACCGTGGTTGATAGGGAAGAGATAGAAGATCAATCTCAAGGTGGAGCTCAAATTCAAACTCGACCAACGAGAGAGAAGAAAAGACCTACATGGCTTGATGATTTTGTGGGATTAAGCATTGAAGATATTGACTTTGATGACATGGCAGCTTATGCATTAAGCATATTTCATGATGAACCAAGAGACTACAAAGATGCCATTAGTTCAGTTGATAGCTCCAGTTGGCTAGTAGCAATGGAGGAGGAGATTGAGTCTTTGCACAAAAATCACACTTGGGATTTAGTGCCACTTCCTTCCGGCAAGAGAGCAATTGGATGTAAATGGATCTATAAGGTGAAAGATGGCGGCAATGGTGACTTGAGGTACAAAGCAAGATTAGTGGCGAAGGGTTATGTTCAGAAGAAAGATGTGGAGTTTCATGATATTTTTTCTCCAGTCGTTAGACATACTTCCATTCGCATTCTTTTGGCATTGGTTGCTCACTTTGACATGGAGTTGGAACAACTAGATGTCAAGACAGCATTCTTGCATGGTGATCTTGAGGAGGACATTTACCTACAACAGCCAGAAGGGTTCATTGATAGCAGCAGGCCAGGTCATGTTTGTAAACTTAACAAATCTCTTTATGGCTTAAAACAGTCTCCTAGACAGTGGTATAAGAAATTTGATAAGTTTATGATCTCACATGGTTACTCTAGAAGCTTTAAGGACCAATGTGTCTATTTTAAAAATTGTAATGATGATATCATCTATTTGTTACTTTATGTTGATGATATGTTGATAGCTTCTAAGAGTATGTCAAAAATTTCGGAGTTAAAAATGGAGCTCAGTAAGGAATTTGAGATGAAAGATTTGGGAAATGCACAAAGAATTTTGGGGATGAATATTCAGAGGGATAGAAAGCAAAGAGTTTTGAGGCTCACTCAAACTCAATACATCGAGAAAGTCCTATCTCGATTCGGTATGGAGAATGCTAAACCGGTGGCTACTCCATTAGGCTCTCAATTCAAGCTATCCAAAGATATGTGTCCCACATCGGATGAAGACAAAAGGGATATGTGTAATATTCCTTATTCTAGTGCGGTTGGAAGCCTTATGTATGCTATGGTATGCACAAGGCCTGATTTAGCTCATGCAGTTGGTGTTGTCAGTCGATATATGTCTAACCCAGGTAAAGAGCATTGGCAAGCAGTGAAGTGGATACTCAGATATCTTCGTGGCACTTCTTCAGTTGGCTTGTTATATGGTGGAGTAGATGGAGACATCTCTCTTAGAGGATACTGTGATTCAGATTATGCTGGGGATAGAGATGGACGGAAGTCGGTGTCGGGCTATGTTTTTACACTTGGCATAGGCCCGATTTCGTGGAGATCAAAGTTGCAGTCAATCGTAGCTTTGTCGACTACCGAAGCAGAGTTAATGTCGATTGTGGAAGCAACAAAGGAAGGATTGTACTTACTTCAGTTGTTGGATGATCTTTCAATGGAGCAGCGGACAGTGGAGCTATTTTCAGATAGTCAGAGTGCGATTCATCTTGTTGAGAATCAGGCTTATAGTTCACGGACGAAGCACATTGATGTTAGAGGCTTCTTTCTTATGCTTGAGGAAGAACGAAGCAAGATCAAATTATTGAAGGTGGGTACTTCAGATAATCCTTCAGATATGATGACCAAGTCACTTCCAAAGGACAAGTTTGAGCATTGCTCAAACTTGATCAGTTTGCTCCCTGTTACTTGAGCGCCATGGGGCGCTGGGCCCAACAACTTCTATGTTGATTGTTGAAGATGAGTTAATGAAGAAAGATTGCCATATTTGAATCAAGGTGGAGTGTTGAAATTAATGATTCAAATATTAGTGGAGAAGGAAAGAAATTGATTGATTGTCAATCAATTAATTGGCTTGTATATGGAAAGGGATAAGAGGAAGATTTTTTTTTTGGAAGAAAAATAATTAATAGGCCAATCAATCAATTGATGAAGAAAGGGAAAGAGATTGAGACCATAATTATGCCATCCATTTATGCTCCAATCAAATCAAGGAAGATATTTATTTTTCTTCATGTCCTAGAAACTTCTATTCTTTATCTCCAAGAAATCCCTATATAATTAGGGGTCATGTTATTGTATGAAAAAAAAAAAAAGAGTAATCCACCATTAGTCTTCTCTCTATTGTAATCTGTTGTACTCATTTCTTCACTGAGAAATAAAGGTTGTTGGGTCTCCATGGACGTAGGCAAAGCCGAACCACGTTAAAAATTGGTGTGCTCTTTCCTCTATTTTTTGTTCTCTCTATAAATTTGTGCCACTTGTTTTTATTTTTGGCGTTGTTGAAATTGTTGACAGACTAGATCATTGGGTTAATTCGTATTCCGCTGCCCAAATCTCTGATTTTGCACTACACCTATGGGGTCTTCTCTATTGGACCTTGCCTTCCTAACAGTAAAAACTTTGTTATCTATATTAGTATTTTTATACATAAACAAGAATATATACTACAACAAAAATAACAAGCACAAAATAGTATTAGCAATATAAAGGTATCATCGCAAGAACAAAATGGTTAGGTCATGATCGTACGTGTTCCTTCATGGACCTGGCCATTTTGGCAAGGTTTTAAATGGGTTAAAAATCAACAGTTGACATGGGACACATTTAAATCCAAACTAATATATTATTTCAGCTAATTCAACCGCCAATAAGACATACCATTCCGGACGGGACATTGCTATGCACCTCATCGCGGGCACTGTTCTCTAGACCCTTACGGCCTGACTGGTCAAGTTGAATGCCGCTAGTGGGGGATTTATGCGCACACCCTCACCTGGGGATAATATATGTTAAAATTTCAAAAACGTCAACGTATACACAACAAAACAATTAACTATAAAACAATTAGAAAAAATCACACATTAAAATGCTCCATACGCACCTAAGTTGGTCGTTGGAAATGGAGGATACAGTAAGATGCTTACATTAATCGTCTAGCAAACATTGTTGATACCTCGTTACTTATTTTCTATTTTTTAAGGCAAAAATAAGTAGTATTAAAAAAAAGGTGGGGGTGTGTGTTTATATATATATATATATAATATTAAATTAATAATAACCAAGAATTAGGGCCCACTTTGAAATTCCTCAACTAAAGAACACTTCTCAAGAAAGTCCTTGGATTTTCTTTCTGCAAAGGATTGTACTTATTTAAGGAGAAAATCTACACTAAGTTGCAACTTAATAAAAGGAAGTATGCAAACTTTTGTGGTTGTTAGTACATACGTTTGTGGAAAGAAAAATAATAAATATTTGCATTAAAATCTACAACCAAGAAAATAGCAAATATATATAGTTTGTAATGCATTTATTTGAATTAAGATGCAAATTTTCAAGAAAAAAAAATACACTAGATACTAGAAATTTTCAAAAATGATTAAAGGGTATTTTCTGGTTACATTTTTGGAACAAGAACTGAAGAATCAAGTTTGAAAACAACGGCTTTTCACTAATTTTTATTTTTCAATAAATAAGTTACTTCATACTTCAACCTTAACCCCCTTATAATGTCTTTCACTTAGTCTCTTAATCAAACCGACTGCTTTGAATGTTTGTCTAATTGTTCAATATAAATTTTCCATAACCTAAAAAATACAAGGCATCCATTTTTGGTTCCCAATATGTACGCTTCGTTTTTCTCTCAAACTTCCCGAATCCCAAGCAGTTTGATTTAGTTAATCCATTTTTTACAAGATCGTCATGCTTTGAATTTCTGCTTACTTAGATCGCTCGGGACTCAAGCACGGACTTATATGAACTCGGAAAAGCTTGGTTGAAGCGACAGATACCACGAATACATGGAGTTTTGAATGGATAAGATTTAGATAGGCTTGACATATTTCCCCGGGTCAACCTCCTTGCATATGCACCGGATTGGTGCCACATCTCCCTTTGGATCGGCTAGATAATTTGGCCTTGAATTGGCTATACTTATGATCTCCTAGGATCCGCACAATCGTACTTCCCTAGATCGACATATAAGTTCCCACCGTCGGATCGAAGCAATATTTGATACTTCGGTTTGTGTCTTGCTCAATTAAACTTCAAGATCACATGGATGCACTCAGGTCATCGAGGTAAAACATGTGCTAGGACATAGCATATATCTGAATCGGACTCGCCTAATCAGTACCAATCAGAAGGATAATGGTTTGGGTTGCTCCGGTGTTTTCCCTTTTGGACTTGGTTATCCGGAGATCCCGTTCTCTCTCCACCTCTCTGGACCGATCCGAGCTCTATAGCAGCTATAAATACACCTCAACTTAGGTTATTTTTTGAGGATCTTCTCTGGACTTTCGAGCATTTATACGTAGGGACTCTTCCACTATCAAAACTAAATTTACTCTACATTTTTTTAATTGAAATGAAATGTAATTATAATCAAATAGTATGAACAAGTGATTCAACACACTAAGCATATGCACACTTGGTTATATTTAAATTTGTTTGTTATATTCTGTGATTGTTATCTAGACTTGATGTTTACCGTCATTGACCAAAATGGCATACAAAAAATTTGTTCCCCAATCCCTAAAAATATCCATTTGATACGACTTCCTCCAATTCTCATTCAGACTTATCGTGATCAATGTTCTAAGGGCATCTCCAATAAGGTTACGAGTCGTAACATTACGACCCGTAACATTCAAGGAGATATCATTGATATCTCCCAACAGTCGCACACCGATTACTTTATCGACGCGCCACTCGAGAGCCGATTTTATCCGCTCGCGAGCTTGTGAGCCGATAAAATCGGCACAGCCTCCCTGCCTACTAAGTATGGTGCGGGTAGCCTTACTTATTAATTAAACAAGTGGTCATCGATCAACATGATACAACTAATATTTCGCATAACAATAAAACTAACAATTGGCATACATATATAAAAGGTCATACACAAACAACAACCAATGATAGTAGTTGGCAACTAAAACATCAAAGCTAACATAGGAAATAATTACTTAAGCCACCTACATGTCACGTTCAAGCTCAAGGGAGTCTCATTATGTTCAATCGCAATTGTTCAATATCATTTTGGAGACGTCTAATCTCTTGTTCGAGTTCGTTTGCATATGTTATTCCCCTTGGACATAAAGGTTCGTCTATCCATTCCGTGTAATTGCATCCGTTTGGATAGGATGGACATTGCTGCATGCGCCGACCTATATTGTTGCCCTCTGCTCGAACCATAACTTCCACTGCATAGCCGTAGTAGCAACGTACTGGATAAGAATTGAATTCATGTTCACATGGTGTTACTCGATAGAACTCTACTTCTTGTTGTGGTTGAGCGACCGCCTGTTCGTACGATAGTTGAACATGTGGTACTTGAGCTTCATGTGGAAGATAAACGTTCCACTGTTTATGTGATGGTTCTTCCTGAGGTGTTATTTGGTTTAGAAACCGGAATTCGTCCTCGAGCTCCTGTAGTCTAATCTGTTCATACGCCTATTGATCAGAGCCTATAGTTGATGGCCAAGAAGGCATTTTGAATGAGTGATAAAAGGAGGAGATAGTACAAGAATAGGAACAAAGTTGCTTGCGTGAGGTAAGTTGTGAGTAATTTGACAGCAATATAGAGATGCGAATTGTACAAATCAATAAAATAATTGATGATGTTATGGGTCAATGTTACAAATGTGCTTTACGTGTTGTCCGACATTGTTTCGCCTGACGTAATACTGTAGGGAATCTTCTTTCCATACTGTTGTGATGTGAACGGTCATTGGTTCCACTTTGCTTTACGTGATGCGAATTCCAAAGCATTTTCAGGAATAATGCTCACTATCAAAGGATGAGTACGACCCTTTTTTAATCCTGTTGTTATTGAATGTTTAATTTAAATGGGGACGACCCTAGTTTTTAACTCATTTGCATTCATAGATATAAATAATACCTTTAAACTTGCATACAAACTTCCTTAAATATAGCAAAATACAAGATACAAGATACATGATACAGTGAATGTTCGACCCAACTTACAACTATGATAAAGTATGACATAACGTGGAATGCAGTACAGGGAAATAAGACATAGTACTATATAATTAAGATCCTAGTTTCGGGTCGAACTGTTGAACCCATGCAAAATTTCAACCTTTGCTGCAACAATCACTCTTTCCAAGCGACCTACCTCTGCTTGCATCTGTAGAGCGTACATGACACCCCTCTCCATCAGTGGTGGATCGATCCAGGAGAAAAAATTACAATGTTCCAACCTCTGTTGGTTAAGTGCAGTAATGTACGCTTTGCAACCATAAAAGCGACGACCTGCGTTGCTTTCGCTTTTAGAAACAACTACATTACATTTCACTCCGCAGTAGCAAAGTACTGAATGACCCGTCATGCTGGAGCTTGACCTATCTGGGTTCTCCCGAGAAATTATTTCCCTTAACCAAGCATTGAGGGTTTTTTGAACAGGTCCAATATGTGGGACGACAACGTTCGGTTGCGTGGAACTGAAGAGTTCAAACTCCACTTCTCCAACTTCCACTTGATCTTCCAATTGCGTTTCGGGCACAAACTCGACTGGTTGCTTATTTCTTTCATATTTATCGTACATTTCGACCATGGATTCATCATCGTATTCCCAAGCCGACATATTGAACTGCTTGTAAAGTGGTAGGTAAATAAAATGAATGACTTGACAAGCCTAAGTGAAACACCCCACCTCCGTTAGGGTCACTCTCAAAGGGAATGCCCTAATTTTGGTGGAGGTTTATAAGTATAAGTCATAGATACACAAGACAAATATAAATACACATATTTTTGAACAGCGGAAAATAACAGCAATTTTTATTTCAACGAAATACGTGTTACACAAACCATGTCATAATTGTCTTACAATACTTCCAAAAACCATTACATTCTCATAACTGTCTTGATTACATAACTTAAAGAAGCATAAAAACAAAAGTAAACTGCATAAGTCCCCATAGTTGCAATCTAAAGCCATAGTCCAAAACGAAAGAGATCCAAGCAATACATTCTTTCTCTTCAAGCTGGATGTGAAAACTGGTTAAGCTGCGGTATTCCCTCCCTGTGGACCTGGGGGGGAACGAAAGAAAAGTAGAGTCAGACATAAAGCCTGAGCAAGTCTAGGACTATTCAGTCTATGAATAAAGAACTGGGTATGATAAGTATAAACTGGAAATGGGAAAGCACCATAAACTAAGTTAAGTTGTCTAGAGTCGAATATACTATCGTACCCCATATTAATCTCTGCATCCATATAAACTAGTTCGCAACAGGCACCCCATAATCAGGGTGAAGTGATCTGTTTCTAATGATCGGCTCCTACTCGCATAGTTACATGTGTCTTACGGCCCCCGATGTTGTAGTTACCTATGTTGGTCCCACCATGGGGTGTATCAAGTCCCGTGGTGGCGGCCCGACACAATCCTAGAATGCACAGGTATTCTACTGGTGCCCAGTGCCTTATTTTTCTACGCCGGAGTGTGTGCACGCTCGCACCCCGTTAGAACCTACACTGCCGCACCACCGCCGTCGATTTGACCTCTTACAGTCAGCCCAGTAATCGTGCCCCACCCTGCCTAGTTCAGGGTATCCTGATGCTCCTCGTAGGGTTACTGCTGAAAAGGGTCCCCCCGCTACTAGGTTTTCTATTTCTAGCCAACATGCTAAGTTGGTTAAGTGTTTTGTAAACCTAACCCCCAATCAGTCTGTATAGTTTAGCATGTTCCATTTTGATTAAGTATTAATTCAATTTACTTAATCCTATCAATCCTGACTCAGCCTTAAATGTCTCATTAAAGCCTCGACCTCTCACATTAGACAGATGTTGTTGTGGCTGCCTGTTGCCGGTTGGGTCCGGGCAGTCTTACGCCATAACTCAGTCTAACCTCGGGTCCTTATTGGGCTCCGTGTTTAACCACCCACATTGGATAGGTATTGTTGTGACTACTGGACAGCCGGGCGGTTCCGGGCAGGTTTACATCACAACTCAATCCAACCTTGGGTTAAACACATCGTATTTTCTAAATTTACATATTTTGTCTCTTTTCTTTTTATATGTAAATATTTGCGGCCCATTATTCAAATTCATCTTTATTGGGTAAAATTAATTTATACCACTTAATGGTTTTTCAAGGTCATTGGCATGCGTCAAACATGCCAACCCATATGTTTTATATTTTAACCCAAACGTCACTACCCCCGTTTTATACGTTCGCTACAATATAACATATGTTGGGTTTAACATTTAAACCCAACTTAGCCACATGAAAAAGGGGAGGCTTAGAACATGGTGTTTATATATTCTAAGTAACATAAAAAGGGGAGTGTGAACGCATGAACTTGCAACATAGCGAACTAATTAACATAAATTTGGCACTTGTGAACTTGCATTGTAATAGCATATAATCATGGCATAAACATACATAAACATGAAATCATGGTTTTTGATCTATTCATATAATCATGGCATAAATATACCTAAACATGAAATCATGGTTTTTGATCTATTCATATAATCATGGCATAAATATACCTAAACATGAAATCATGGTTTTTAATTTATTCATTCAAACTTGCAACTGGAATGTAAATCTAACTTAGCTATGTGTCACATATATTATCACAAGATTTTTGATAACAATATAGGCCTAAAACATGTTTTTCAATTAGGCATAACACCAAACATAGTCTAGTCATGTTCATAGAGTCAACACAAGTTCACAAAGATGCTTACTTTTGTCTCTAATACAAAAGTATGGTTTTACACTTGAATCATGGTGCCAATTTCCAACATAAATTCACATAAGTCATAATACCCAAATGGATCCAACTACACTAAAAGTGATTATAATATATATTATGTTGGCATAATAGTGAATCATATACTTGCATGAATCTCAAATAAACTACCACAAACATATAGTCGTTACTTTCAACATGATTCATATACTTGCAATTATCCAATAGGCGTTGTAATAAACTACCACAAACATGTAGTTTTCAACATGAATTATATACTTGCGAATATCCAATCGTTATACCACAACATTCCAAATCGATTAGAATCATAGCAACATACAAATATGAATTAGTATCACCACAAATCAAGTACAATTCTATTTCTCATTTTACACAAATCAAAACACAATTATTTATTCACATCGGAATAGCACTCTACTTACAACGTATGACGAATCTTCAATTCAGGAATCTGAATTCTGAATTTGGAGATGCATCCTTGGTTGTAGGCGTTGTTTTGATTTAGTTGTCGTTGCTTTAAGCTTTTGAATTGTCTCCTAATCATCTCTCAATTTTGACGGCTACTCCTTGTCTCTCCTCAGCAGCATGACGGTCTCATTCTCATTTTTATTTGTATGAATTAGGGTGAGTCTTAGGTCCTTTTAATAGAGTTTGTGAATTGATTAGGACCGTGAATGGAGCTTGGATTAATATTAGCCGTTCATTTGAAGGAGAGACCAATCAGAAGCTGACACCTAGCCCTAGTGACAAGGCAAGGCTCAGAAATTCGACCAGACCCTGATCAGGCCAGCCAAGACCTGACCAGCATGTCATTCTGACCTGGGCGCACTTGGCAGGTGCGCCAGGCTAAAAATGTACTGGCGCACTTCCCAAGTGCGCCAGTTCATTTCTGTTCTGGCGCACTTCCCAAGTGCGCCAGTGCATTCTGACCCGTTTTCTGGTTTTTCGCCCAACTTCGTTCGTCCATATCTTCTTCATACGATATCCGTTTTACGCAAACTCGGACTCTATCTCAAGCAGAATTCCGAGACGAACGCAATGGCATATCCCGTTTCCCTTAATTCTTTGATTTGAAATTAGTTATACTTTAATTTGTGAATTTCACAGTTATAGAATACACGGGGTGTTACATTCTCCCCCACTTAAAAGGATTTCGTCCCCGAAATCTTCAAGTTCAGGAAGAATGTACATCCTAACATCCAAACATCCATCTACTCATCCATCAAACACGAGCATCCATTGTCCTTAAAAGACTTCTAATGCTTCATGATCATATGCGAAGTGTGTGTACATGTACTTATCTAATGCAAAATTAGTCGGTCTACTGATACAGTTGACCTCCTTAATGCAAATTATGTAAGTGTCATGAATCCATTATGTATGCAAATTTTCCTATTCATGATTCTACATGAGTGCACAATCATTCACATATAAATGCAACATCCATATGGCAACATATTAAACTTCAACCATATACAAATATAAATACATATATGAACATGCAACATGAAGTGACTAAGCCGATCTAAAACCTAAACTGTGTGTGTATATGCAACCACGAGCAATCACTTGCAACCACTTGCAACCATCATCCATAACATGTTTCAATTACATGTTTTCATCCAAAGGGTTTCTTCCTAAAAGATAAGGTCGAGGAGATATACCTAAAAAGATAGATAAAAGCGCAACTTAAGGAAAAAGAAAGACCAAAGATGTACCCTCGAAAAGAAAAGGGTAGGCTGCGCGTATTCTAGCTTCAGTTTCCCAAGTTGCGTCTCCCTCGGCGTCGCTCCACTGAACTTTGACGAGCTTGACTTCGCGGTTGCGTAGCTTCTTCACTTCCGTTCCTAATATGCAGGTTGGAACTTTCCTCACGGTTGCTTCGCGTTCCACTTCAGCTTCTTCTAGGATATTTGGCTCTACCACTTCAGCAGATTCATGTAGACATTTTCGGAGGTGCGAAACATGGAAAACGTTGTGAACTCCGGCCAATTTTTCGGGTAGCTCTAATCTATAGGTCATTTTCCCAATTTTCTCGATGATAGGAAATGGCCCTACGAACCTTGGTGCTAGCTTTCAAGTGGTTCCAAAACGAACAACGTTCCTTAGCGGAGATACCTTACGAAAAACTCTGTCCCCAACCTCAAATTCAAGGTCGGTCCTCCTCTTGTCGGCGTAGGATTTTTGTCTGTCTTGGGCTGTCTTCATCCTTCTTCGTATTAAGTCTACTTTTTCTGAAGTCTCTTGGATCATATCCGGTCCAAGTATGAGCTTGTCAGTAGACTCCCACCAACAAGTGGGCGATCGGCACGGTCTTCCATATAAAGCTTCGAAGGGCGCCATCCCGATGGTTGCTTGGTAGTTGTTGTTGTAGGAAAATTCCACCAAAGGAAGATGGTCTTCCCACGTCCCTCCGAAGTCAAGGACGCACAGTCTTAAAAGCTCCTCCAAAACTCTGTTCACTCTTTCTGTCTGGCCGTCGGTTTGGGGGTGATAGGCTGTGCTCAAGCATAACTGTGTGCCTACCGCTTCTTGCAGACTCCGCCAAAACTCACTTGTGAAGATAGGGTCTCGGTCACTAACAATGCTGGAGGGTATTCCATGGAGTCGAACAATTTCCTTGAGGTAAAGAGATGCTAGGGATGAGGCAGTTCTTTTACTTTTGACAGGTAAAAAGTGGGCGCTTTTAGTAAGCCTATCCACTATTACCCAAATGCTAGTGTTGCCTCTTCTAGACCCAGGCAGCCCATCAATGAAGTCCATTGAGATGCTATCCCACTTCCACTGCGGGACCTCTAGAGGATGGAGCAGACCGCCAGGCTTTTTCTGTTCTGCTTTATCCTGTTGGCACACCATACACTTAGAAACGAAATCTGCCACGTCCTTCTTCATGCCGCTCCAAAAGAAAGTTCACTTTATGTCCTTGTACATTTTATCTCCGCCTGGGTGTATCGTCATCTTGGAGTGATGTGCTTCCTCGAGAACCGTCTTTACCAAATCCCTTGTCTGTGGGATGCATAGTCTTCCGTCTCGCCTTAGCCAACCCTTATCGTCGATGGAGTATCTGCTGAGGTGACTTGAAGTCTCACCCCGAATTAGCCTATCAATCGTCTCCACAAGCTGAGGGTCTTCGCGTTGTGCTGTCGCTATTGAGTCCACTAAAGTCGGGCGTACTTCGAGAGATGCTAGCAAGCTCGGTACAAAATCGGAGGAGGGCCTAAAGTCAAAGCTGGCTATAAACTCTAGGCTATGTCTTTCAACAAACAGCGAGCTTAGGGTTAGTTTCTTTCGGCTCCACGCATCTGCCACTACGTTGCCTTTGCCCGAAGTGTAGGAGATCTCGAAATCGTACGAGGCAAGAAACTCCATCCATCTCTGTTGCCTCAAGTTAAGATCTTTCTGCGAGAAAAGATATTTCAACGATTTATGGTCAGTGTAAAGTTCAAACTTCTCACCTAGGAGATAGTGTCGCCAAGACTTGAGTGCAAAGACGATGGCGGCTAACTCAAGATCGTGGGTCGGGTAGTTCTTTTCATGAACTTTCAATTGTCTTCCGCCATAAGCTACTACCCTTCCTTCTTGCATTAAGACAGCGCCTAGCCCTGTTCCACATGCATCTGCATAAACTGTGAACATCTTGCTTCCATCTGGCAACGTCAAAACTGGGGCTGTTGTAAGAGCCCTTTTTAGTCGTTGGAAAGCAAACTCGCAATCCAAGTCCCAATTGAACACTAGATTCTTCTTGGTCAGCCTTGTGAACGGAGCTGAGATTTTCGCAAAATCCCTTATGAATTTTCGGTAGAAACCTGCTAGCCCTAGAAAACTTCGGACCTCAGTTGCGTTTCTTGGTGTCTTCCAATCCTGCACCGCTACTACTTTAGCAGGGTCCATAGCTAACCCATTTTTGGATACTATGTGCCCAAGAAACCTTACTTCCTCTCTCCAAAAGTGGCATTTGGAGAATTTGGCTTTTAACTGATGGACTCGCAGAGTTTCCATGATTGCCCTTAGGTGCTGGGCATGCTCCTCTTCATTCTTTGAGAAGATCAAGATATCGTCTACGAAAACCACTACGAACTTGTTGAGGAAATCTCTGAACACCCTACTCATTAGGTCCACGAAGTAAGCGGGTGCGCTTGTCAAGCCAAAAGGCATGACAAGCCATTCAAAGAAGCCGTCTGGGGTTCTGAATGTTGTCTTATCGATGCTATCTTCAGCCACCCTTAGCTGATGAAAACCGGTCGCCAAATCGAGTTGGGAGAAAATAGACGCTCCTACAAGCTGATCAAACAGATCGTCAATTCTGGGGAGAGGGTGCCTATTCTTTTTCGTTAGCTTGTTGAGCTCCCTATAATCAACACACAGATGGAGTGAACCATCCGCCTTTGTAGCGAACACCACTGGAGCGCCCCATTCTGAAATGCTCCTTCTAATGAACCCCTTCTCTAGAAGCTCTTTAATCTATTTACTGAGCTCCTTCCTTTCCAATGGATCCATGTGTCTAACGGGCAACGCAACGGGCTTTGCATTATCTACAAGGTATATGCGGAAGTCTATCTCCCGCTTTGGAGGCAAGCCCTTCACCTCTTCGAAGACATCCGGATATTCCCGGACCACTCTAACCGATTGCAAACTTTCAACAGAGGCATCTAGCGATTCAAGATAACCAAGCATAACCGCATACGAGGGATTACAAGTAATTTCCAGATTGTTACCGAGTTGGGTCAGAAGCCTAACCACCTTTTTCTCACAATCAAGAATGGCACCATTACTGGATAGCCAATCCATGCCCAAAATCAAACCATATCCCGAGAAGCCCAAAACAAAGGCGCTACATCTAAATTCTACGCTTAGAATAGAAATTTTCAATCCCACACATATCATAGACAAGTGAGCCGGGCCCCCAATTGGATTTGAAACAATTAAGGGGTCCTCTACCATACTAGTTTCTAGGTGTAGAGATTCTACTAAAGCAGATGAGATAAAGGAGTGTGATGCGCCAGAATCAAATAAAGTGCGAACTGGGTGATCATAAAGATAAACTACACTTTCTACAGAAGTATTTATACCTCGTTGTTGCAGAGGTGGCGCTTCTAGCACATGAACCTGTGCCCCTGAGGTGGATCCAGCCCTTTACCCCTGCCCTCGTTTCTTTGGGCAATCCTTAGCCAGGTGGCTTGTCTCACCGCAAGAAAAGCACCCACCATTCATCTTGGCCTTCTTTTTCCGGCAATCTTTCACTAAGTGCCCCACTTTGCCACAGAAATTACACTTCCTCTTCTCTTTGTTGTCTTTCCCACCCTTCTTAAAGTCTGTTTTCTTAGGCTGTAAACCCTCTTTCTTCCCTTGAGACCTTTCTGCCTTTGTCTCCTTCTTGCCCTTATCCTCTTCGTTCAGCAATGCCATCTGCACCAACCTTTCATATGTAGCTCCCATGGGTATATGGGTCATGGCCAAACTGTGTATTGGCTCATTCAATCCTTTGACAAAGCGGAGAGCCTTCTTGTGCGGAGTGTTGACTAGGTCCAGTCCGAACCTAGCCAGCTGATCGAACTGATTAACATACTCTTTGACTGTCATATTCCATTGCTTAAGAAATAAGAATTTTTCCAACTGAAGACTCCTTTCAGCTTCTGAGAGAAATTTAGCTTCAAACCTTGCCCTAAAGTCCTCCCATGTTTCCACTGGCCTTTCTGCATTGGTGACTTCCCACCAGTAGGAAGCCTCGCCTTTAAGTAGCCATACTGCCAGTTGTACCTTCTGCATATCTTCTACCTCAAAGATGACGAATAAGTCCTCAGTTTCCTTCAGCCAATTCCTGCCTGCCATGAAGGACTCGGTTCCATGAAAGTCCTTTCCTCCCATAGCTTTGAAATCTTTACATATCTTAGCAAAAGTATTACCCTGCGGAGGAGGTGGAGGAAGAGGTGCTGCTGCAACTGGATGATTTCCCGCAGCTGGGGGAGGGGGAACGGTAGGACCTGGCTGAGTGGCCCTCGCTTCTAAGAATCGTCTAAACCAACCAGGTATTGGTACACCCTCTGGCAAGTTAAGTTCTTCGGACATGCTGAAACAAAAAGGATAGATTCAAAACGAAGGATAAAAGATAGTACCTATGGCTTTGGGGGAACTTTGCCTTTTTAAAATAAAATAACATTTTATCTTTAAAAATGCTTCTTTAAATTTTTCTTTTTGGAAATGAATTTTTCAAAACTTTTTATCTTATCTAGTAAAACTATGCAAGTGAAACACCCCACCTCCGTTAGGGTCACTCTCAAAGGGAATGCCCTAATTTTGGTGGAGGTTTATAAGTATAAGTCACAGATACACAAGACAGATATAAATACACATATTTTTGAACAGCGGAAAATAACAGCAATTTTTATTTCAACGAAATACGTGTTACACAAACCATGCCATAATTGTCTTACAATACTTCCAAAAACCATTACATTCTCATAACTGTCTTGATTTCATAACTTAAAGAAGCATAAAAACAAAAGTAAACTGCATAAGTCCCCATAGTTGCAATCCAAAGCCATAGTCCAAAATGAAAGAGATCCAAGCAATACATTCTTTCTCTTCAAGCTGGATGTGAAAACTGGTCAAGCTGCGGTATTCCCTCCCTGTGGACCTGGGGGGACGAAAGAAAAGAAGACGAAAGAAAAGTAGAGTCAGACATAAAGCCTGAGTAAGTCTAGGACTATTCAGTCTATGAATAAAGAACTGGGTATGATAAGTATAAACTGGAAATGGGAAAGCACCATAAACTAAGTTAAGTTGTCTAGAGTCGAATATACTATCGTACCCCATATTAATCTCTGCATCCATATAAACTAGTTCGCAACAGGCACCCCATAATCAGGGTGAAGTGATCTGTTTCTAATGATCGGCTCCTACTCGCATAGTTACATGTGTCTTACGGCCCCCGATGTTGTAGTTACCTATGTTGGTCCCACCATGGGGTGTATCAAGTCCCGTGGTGGTGGCCCGACACAATCCTAGAATGCACAGGTATTCTACTGGTGCCCAGTGCCTTATTTTTCTGTGCCGGAGTGTGTGCACGCCCGTACCCCGTTAGAACCTACACTGCCGCACCACCGCCGTCGATTTGACCTCTTACAGTCAGCCCAGTAATCGTGCCCCACCCTGCCTAGTTCAGGGTATCCTGATACTCCTTGTAGGGTTACTGCTGAAAAGGGTCCCCCTGCTACTAGGTTTTCTATTTCTAGCCAACATGCTAAGTTGGTTAAGTGTTTTGTAAACCTAACCCCCAATCAGTCTGTATAGTTTAGCATGTTCCATTTTGATTAACTATTAATTCAATTTACTTAATCCTATCAATCCTGACTCAGCCTTAATTGTCTTATTAAAGCCTCGACCTCTCACATTATACAGATGTTGTTGTGGCTGCCTGTTGCCGGTTGGGTCCGGGCAGTCTTACGCCATAACTCAGTCTAACCTCGGGTCCTTATTGGGCTCCGTGTTTAACCACCCACATTGGATAGGTATTGTTGTGACTACTGGACAGCCGGGCGGTTCCGGGCAGGTTTACATCACAACTCAATCCAACTTTGGGTTAAACACATCGTATTTTCTAAATTTACATATTTTGTCTCTTTTCTTTTTATATGTAAATATTTGCGGCTCATTATTCAAATTCATCTTTATTGGGTAAAATTAATTTATACCACTTAATGGTTTTTCAAGGTCATTGGCATGCGTCAAACATGCCAACCCATATGTTTTATATTTTAACCCAAACGTCACTACCCCCGTTTTATACGTTCGCTACAATATAACATATGTTGGGTTTAACATTTAAACCCAACTTAGCCACATGAAAAAGGGGAGGCTTAGAACATGGTGTTTATATATTCTAAGTAACATAAAAAGGGGAGTGTGAACGCATGAACTTGCAACATAGCGAACTAATTAACATAAATTTGGCACTTGTGAACTTGCATTGTAATAGCATATAATCATGGCATAAACATACATAAACATGAAATCATGGTTTTTGATCTATTCATATTATCATGGCATAAATATACCTAAACATGAAATCATGGTTTTTGATCTATTCATATAATCATGGCATAAATATACCTAAACATGAAATCATGGTTTTTAATTTATTCATGCAAACTTGCAACTGGAATGTAAATCTAACTTAGCTATGTGTCACATATATTATCACAAGATTTTTGATAATAATATACGCCTAAAACATGTTTTTCAAATAGGCATAACACCAAACATAGTCTAGTCATGTTCATAGAGTCAACACAAGTTCACAAAGATGCTTACTTTTGTCTCTAATACAAAAGTATGGTTTTACACTTGAATCATGGTGCCAATTTCCAACATGAATTCCCATAAGTCATAATACCCAAATGGATCCAACTACACTAAAAGTGATTATAATATATATTATGTTGGCATAATAGTGAATCATATACTTGCATGAATCTGAAGTAAACTACTACAAACATATAGTCGTTACTTTCAACATGAATCATATACTTGCAATTATCCAATAGGTGTTGTAATAAACTACCACAAACATGTAGTTTTCAACATGAATTATATACTTGCGAATATCCAATCGTTATACCACAACATTCCAAATCGATTAGAATCATAGCAACATACAAATATGAATTATTATCACCACAAATCAAGTACAATTCTATTTCTCATTTTACACAAATCAAAACACAATTATTTATTCACATCGGAATAGCACTCTACTTACAACGTATGACGAATCTTCAATTCAGGAATCTGAATTCTAAATTTGGAGATGCTATCCTTTGTTGTAGGCGTTGTTTTGATTTAGTTGTCGTTGCTTTAAGCTTTTGAATTGTCTCCTAATCGTCTCTCAATTTTGACGGCTACTCCTTGTCTCTCCTCAACAGCATGACGGTCTCATTCTCATTTTTATTTGTATGAATTAGGGTGAGTCTTAGGTCCTTTTTATAGAGTTTGTGAATTGATTAGGACCGTCGATGGAGCTTGGATTAATATTAGCCGTTCATTTGAAGGAGAGACCAATCAGGAGCTGACACCTAGCTTTAGTGACAAGGCAAGGCTCGGAAATTCGACCAGACCCTGATCAGGCCAGCCAAGACCTGACCAATAGGTCATTCTGACCTGGGCGCACTTGGCAGGTGCGCCAGGCTAAAAATGTACCGGCGCACTTCCCAAGTGCGCCAGTTCATTTCTGTTCTGGCGCACTTCCCAAGTGCGCCAGTGCATTCTGACCCGTTTTCTGGTTTTTCTCCCAACTTCGTTCGTCCGTATCTTCTTCATACGATATCCGTTTTACGCAAACTCGGACTCTATCTCAAGCAGAATTCCGAGACGAACGCAATGGCGTATCCCGTTTCCCTTAATTCTTTGATTTGAAATTAGTTATACTTTAATTTGTTAATTTCACAGTTATAGAATACACGGGGTGTTACACTAAGAATTCGAAAGTGCTAAATTTAAAGGTAGAGGGCTGAGTGGTCGTAAAGGTCGACAAGTCCCCTGATTTCGTGCTTTGCTTTATTAAGCAGTGGAAACTTCATCTTTAATCAATACGGCTTGTCAAGTCATGTTGTTTCTATTCGTTGGACAACCTATAGCACGTTACCCAAGTGTTGCAGAGTGTAGTAACATAAACTGTTCTAAGGCAGAGCCCTAACAACTCAACTGTTGAGGACAGAAAGTAGTCCTGTCATATGTCTCTATCCTACTTCTCAACTAATGATGAAAGAGCTTTGCCAAAAATCAACCCCCTTGTTTAATTATTTTATACTACTTCCCCTAAGCATAACTAAAATTTGTGCGTTCTAGATCAACCACAACATTAAGGTGAGAAACTGTTACTCTTTTTTCTTCTACTTATTCAAGTACTTCTTTGTGTAGATAATACGTTTCTTGTTTCTGTGTAGCTTAAATGGAATTAGGAATTCAATGATGAACTAATAGATAAAATGTTTGATGAGTATGAACGGAACAAGGAGGAGAAGAAAGAGGGTGGATTTGTTCCAGATACACAAGTAGAAGAGACATAAGAAGAGTTCGAAATGAAATTGTTCGTGATACTCAACAAGTAGTTGAAGTTCAAAAACCAAAAGCACGTCCATGCAAAAACATAAGGAGGCAAATGGTTAACCATAATCGTCACAACCAAAATAATGTTAGCTCCAGTGCTACTACAACAGAATTCTCTCCTAAGGACTTACTTATACTCGTGAAATCCTATATCGAAGTTGATAAAAGAGAATTGCTGCTGACGCAAAATGGAGGAGGTCTAACCCATGAAGAATTTTGGTCCATGATAACAAGATTACATAACAATCATCGTACCTGCACCACTACACGAACTTTTGCTGAAATTCATATGGCTCATCGGCGGTTCGTTGAAGCTTGTGAATGATACCAGAAGATCACACAAACAGTTGAAGACGAAAACATATTTAAAACGAATAAGGCAACTTTTGGTTCTCGTTACCTGTAACACCCCGTAATTTTATAACATTAAAATTCACAAATTAAAGTATACTTAATTTTTAGAAGAAGAATTAAGTGAAATGGGTTGCACTATTATGTTCGTCTCAAAATTTTGGGTCAAGATAGACATTTGGTTTGCATAAAACGGATAACTTATGAAGAAGTTATTAAGCCTTGAAGTTTGTATGCATATGAGAGAAATATATATATATATATATATATATATATTTATATAAAAAAAGTTCAAAACAGCGAATCGGGAGGGGGAATAGTCGAACCGCACCATTTTTGGAGTCGACCCAAGCCCTAACCCTAGGTTAATCCGACGGCTCTTATTAAATTAAACTTCTATAGAAACACTCCTAAAGCCCTAAACCTAATCATATTAATTCATAACAAGAGCCGCCATGCCGTCAATGGAGAACCTAGAGTAGCCGCCATCCACTTTCAACCCTAAAGCAAGATAGAAGCTTGAATCAAAATCAAATCTAAATAACGATTAGTCTACATCAAAGGCAAGCAATTTAGTTTCAGAATACAGATCCCAGAAAGACAAGACTATTCTTTTTAATTGTGAGTATGATAGCTTTCACAAAATAATTAATTAATTTAATTATGATAAGATATAATTGGGATTATGAGAATATGATTTTGAATCATGTGATGTAAATTATATGTATATTTGTGGTGTTGAATCATATGTTAGTCTTATGCAAGTTGGATCATATGTTAGTTCTTATGTGAATCTTATGCAAGTTGCATCATATATCTTATGCAAGTTTGTGATGATAAGATCATATATTCATGTATGAATCTTATGCAAGTTTGGGATGTTAAAATATATGTGAGACATGTATACGCATATGCTAGTTTATGTGACATTAACCTTTATGTCTAGATCCATATGCAAGTTTACATCTTTATGTATAGACCCATATGCAAGTTTACATCTTTATGTTTAGATCTATATGCAAGTTTACACCTTTATGTTTAGATCTATATGCAAGTTTACATCTTTATGTTTAGATCCATATGCAAGTTCACACCATTATGTTTGGATCTATAGCAGTACATAAGTTGTACAAGTTTATGCCCATTACCTATGCTAGTTTTGTATCATATGCTAGTTTGAATGAAATTCATATGCAAGTTATTGGCTATGTAATCTTAGGTCATGATCCTTAGTCTATTTTATGTGTTATGTGATGTTGTTTTTCTTTTTATAAGTTAGAGTATTTGCGAGTCTAACATATGTCATATGAAAACGTACGAATAGCGTGGGGATGATAGGATAATATTGAATATACATAAATTGTGAATTGGCATAAAATAGCGTGGGGATGATGGGATAATATTGAATATACATAAATTGTGAATTGGCATAAAATGGCCTTAAAAGGCATATAATTAATTTGAGACAATTGGCATAATTGGTATTTATGGACATAATTTTAAGAGACAATTATGAACATAAATAAATTTGGAATTTATTGACAAATTTGAATAGGGATATTAGTCCAATTTGGGGTGAAATAAAGATGTGTAATAATTAACCGCCTAAGACACGAGGTTAGACTCTTTTGTGGTGTAAGACTGCCCGGACCCGCCCGGCAAATCCAGCAGCCACAAATGCCAGTTTAATGTAAGAGGTCAAAGGCACTAATTAAATGCGTAACAATTGTAAAGACACGAGGTTAGGCTCGTTTGTGGTATAAGACTGCCCGGACCCGCTCGGAAAATCCAGCAACCGCAAATGTCAGCCTAATGTGGGAGGTCTTTACAAGGTTACGGTTCTAATGAATTAAGTAACACTTAACCAGATAAACATGTGGTGGGACATGGGGGGTTAAGTGGGTGCCCTGGGTGGCATGTGAAATTAAGTGGGTGCCTTGGGTGGCATGTGAAATACGATTAGATGCACTTAACCAAGATTGAAACATGTAAGAAGACATGAATAAGAATAGGGTTAAGTGGGGAAACCTTAGTGGAGACCAAGCATAGGTAGAAGGCTTGTGTCAAGCATGGGGGCCCTTTTCAAACCAGTAACCCATTAAGTATCTTTGTGAGCTCGACCCAAGTCGAGGACGGGACACGCTTACTGGATTTGATTGTAAGAGGTCAAAACGTGTTAGCGGTGGCAACGTAAGTCCAACGGGGTCATGTGCGTGCGTGGGCCCGGGCTGGTAGGTAAGACGTTGTTGCATCGTGTAGATATAAGCCGTGCATCTTTGGTGGTATCGGGTTGCCACTTTGAGGAATGATACACCCCACTGTGGGACCAGCATGGGTATCTACGAGTTAGGGAACCGATCGAATGAGGGTAGTGGGTACAACTAGTAAAGATAGGGGAAGACGGCACCTATGAAGGCAGCTTGGGGTACACGAAACTACCATTACCATTATTAAGTTCTGTAGGCGGGATCAACTTTTAGGGTGACTAGTGGTGGTGTAGTATAGTAATTATCCAATAGTGATTAGGAACGAGATTAACGCCAGAATATTCCTCTTATTTGCTTTGTCATGCCCACTTGTTTCATGGTCATATCTTATGTTACCAATTTATGCCTTATCCTAGTTACTTTAATAATTATAGTGTTAAAGTTATTATACTCGCCAGACTTTATGTCTGACCCCCTTGTTTTTGCCTCTTTTCTTCCTTCTCTCCCCTTCCAGGTTCTCAGGGTGGGACTAGTACTAGTGGAGCTTGATCTCGGATCTCTTTCTCTCTCTTTTGGAAGTGCTTGGATTGCTGAAAGTAAAGTTCAACTCATCTCTTTTATGGCTACTTGTGTTGGGGTTTATGCTTTTTTATTTTATGTACTCTGAAACAATTTATCAAGATGGATATTAAGTGTACTTGGTTTATGAAGTTGTTGTAATCAAACTATTTCTCCGCTGCAATAAAAGTTGTTTTAAAATTTTTAAGTACCATTATTTATATCTTTCTTGTTATATCATGTTCTATACACTAAATACGCTCCATGGAAGTCAATGCATTCCCTTTGTGAGTGACATTAATGGACGTGGGGTGTTACACGTGGTATCAGAGCTGAAGGTTAGCAGACCAGATATGAATTTTGAAAAACTATTTTTCAAAAAGCATTTTATAAAGAAATACTTTCAAAAGTATGTTTTAAGGAAAATATTTTCAAGAGAAAAGTTTGTTTTAAAAACATAACCCCCAAGAGCCATATATCTTTCTTTCGAATTCTCCGTTTTGATTCTCTTCATTTTCTTTTCAGCATGTCTGGAATTCCCGAGATACCCGAGGGGATACCAATACCAGGATGGTTTAGAAGGTATCTAGAAGCTAGGGCCAATGTCGCAGGCCCAGCAAATGCTCCTCCTCTTCCCCCTCCTCCTCCTTCTCCTCCCCGTGTTGATACTTTTGCAAAGATATGCAAAGATTTTAGGGCAATGGGCAGGAAACCTTTTCACGGACCAGAGACGTTTGTTGAAGCTCGAAATTGGCTTAAGGAGGTAGAAGATCTATTTGGTATTTTCGAAGTAGAAGATGGAAGGAAGGTCCAATTGACTGCTTGGTTAATGAAAGACCAAGCCTCGTTTTGGTGGGAGGTCATGAACGGAGAGCGTCCGGTGGAGACGTGGATGGATTTCAAGCATAGGTTCGAAATTAAATTTCTCTCACGAGCAGAAGAGAATTTATATATGAAAAGATTCTTGGTGTTGAAGCAAGGGGATTTATCAGTAAAGGAGTACGTCAACAAGTTCAATCAGTTGGCGAGATTTGACTTGGAATTGGTAAACACACCTGAGAAGAAGGCCCTGAGGTTCGTTAAAGGTTTGAATGAGCTGCTACATGGGTTGGCGATGACCCACATTCCGATGGGGGCGACCTTTGAGAAACTGGTTGACATGGCGCTTATGCATGAGGAAGAGAAAGGTGAGAATGCTAATAAGGCACTGGAGAAGAAAGGAGCCCAGAAGAAGCCACAACAGCAAAACAAGAAAGGTGGGAAAAACAATAATGGAAAAGGAAAGAAGAAGTGCTTTAATTGTGGGACACCAGACCATTTGAGCAAAGACTGTAGGAAAAAGAAGAAGACTGGTTGTTTCCACTGTGGAGAGGCAGGTCATCTAGTTAAGTACTGCCCAAGGAAACAGGGGCAAGGGCAAAGAACTTCTGGAGGGCAGCTTCAGGCTCTCATGGCGCCAGGGCAGGCGAGAGGGCAGATTCAGGCTCTCATGGCACCAGGACAGGAGAGAGGTAGAAAAATTTGCGTTGAAAGTTTAGTTTTTCTGTTCGATCATTCTGTTCGTACTTTGTTTGACTCTGGCGCTTCACACTCGTTTGTATCTGCTTCGTTAGTTGAAACACTACACCTAAATACTAGTCTAGTTACGGATCCCATAGTAGTCTCAAATCCTATTGGTGGTTCGGCTCATCTTTATATGATTTGTCAGGATTTGAGTGTGTCTATCTTGGGCGTTGGGTTTGAATGCAACGCCTTTGTTCTTGGCTTCATGTGCTACGGCTTGATTCTAGGTATGGATTGGCTAACTAGATATTGTGCCATCCTAGATTGTGAAAGAAGGGTAGTTAGATTGTTGACTCGTTGTGGAAAGACCCTTGATATTTCTTGTGACCCTAGAGGTCCAGTAATGCTTAGCTACCTAGAATCCCTAGACGCATCCAATGATGATTTCAAATCTGTTCATGTGGTCCGTGAATATAGTAACGTCTTCAATGAAGTTCGAGGCTTAACCCCGAGGCGCGAGATAGACTTTCGAATATATCTAGTAGATAATGCAAAGTCAGTTGCATTACAGTGCACCATGTGGCTCCGAGAGAGAGAAGAGAACTCAGTAAGCAAGTGAAAGAATTGCTTGAGAAGGGGTTCATAAGAAGAAGTATTTTGAAGTGGGGTGCTCCAGTCATTTTTGGTACAAAAGCTGATGGTTCACTTAGATTGTGCGTGGACTATAGTGAGCTGAATAAGCTAACAAAGAAGAACAGGCACCCATTGCCGAGGATAGATGATTTAGTCGATCAGTTGGTGGGTGCTTCAGTTTTCTCGCAACTGGATTTAGCTACAGGGTTTCATCAGCTAAGGGTGGCTGAAGATAGCATCGATAAGACTGCCTTTAGAACTCCTGACGGTTTCTTTAAGTGTCTTATCATGCCTTTTGGTTTGATGAATGCACCCGCATACTTTGTTGACTTAATGAGTAGGGTGTTTAGGGAGTTTCTAAACAAGTTTGTGGTAGTCTTTGTAGACGATATTTTGGTTTTCTCTAAAAATGAAGAAGAGCATGCCCTACATCTTAGGGAAGTCTTAGAGACCCTACTAGCGCATCAGCTAAAAGCTAAGTTCTCCAAGTGCCATTTTTGGAGAAAAGAAGTGAGGTTCTTAGGACACGTGGTCTCTAAGGAAGGGATAGCTGTGGATCCCGCCAAGGTGGTGGCAATCCAATATTGGAAAACTCCTAAGAACGCAACAGAAGTAAGAAGCTTTTTAGGGCTGGTTGGCTATTATAGGAAGTTCATTAAGGACTTCGCGAAGATACCAGCCCCTCTCACTCGATTAACGAAGAAGAATTTGACTTTTACTTGGGACGTTGACTGTGATGATGCTTTCCAACGTCTGAAGAGGGCTTTGACGACAGCTCCAGTTTTAGTTTTGCCAGACGGGAGTAAGACATTCACTGTATATACCGATTCTTGCGGGACAGGGCTTGGCGCAGTTTTAATGCAAGAGGGAAGGGTGATATGCTATGGTGGAAGACAGTTGAAAGCCCACGAGAAAAATTACCCTACCCACGACTTAGAGTTGGCGGCCATAGTTTTTGCGCTTAATTCATGGCGTCATTATTTGCTTGGCGAGAGGTTTGTGTTGTATACAGACCATAAGTCGCTAAAGTACTTATTCTCTCAGAAGGACCTAAACTTGAGGCAATAGAGATGGATGGATTTTTTGGCATCCTACGATTTTGAGATCGCATATACCCCTGGCAAGGTTAACGTTGTAGCCGACGCCTTAAGTGGAAAGAAGTTAACTTTAAGTTCTTTGTTCATAGAGCGGCAGAGTTTGGAGTATATATCTTCCTTTGACTTCAGACCCTCTGTTGATTATGTACCCGGATTATTGGCATCGTTAGAGGTGCAACCTACACTTTTGGGTCGAGTTGGAGAGGCACGGCGAAATGACCCACAGTTGGTTGAGATAGTAGGCAAGCTTATAGGAGGGGAGTCCTCGAGTCATCTTGATAGATATGCTATAGATAAGAGAGGTTGGCTACGTAGAGATGGAAGACTTTGCGTACCACAAGAGGAGAGTTTGAAGAAGGTAATTCTTGAAGACTCACATCGCTCTAAGATGACCATACATCCCGGTGGTGATAAGATGTATAGGGATATGAAACGAGTTTTCTTTTGGGTCGGAATGAAGAAGGACGTGGTCGAGTTCGTTGCCAGATGCTTAGTGTGCCAACAAGTCAAGGCAGAGCAAAAGAAGCCTGGAGTTTTGCTCCATCCCTTAGAGATTCCGCTTTGGAAATGGGAAAGCATTTCCATGGATTTTGTAGATGGGTTACCAAGATCAAGGAAGGGTAATACGGGGATTTGGGTAATTGTAGACAGACTTACCAAAGTGCCCATTTTATTCCCGTTAAAAGTAGAAGGACCGCCGCGTGGTTAGCAACTGTTTACCTTCGAGAGATAGTTCGTTTGCACGATATACCCTCTAGCATTGTGAGTAATAGAGATCCCATTTTCACAAGCGAATTTTGGAAAAGCTTACAAGAGGTGGTTGGAACGCAATTATGCTTAAGTACCGCTTATCACCCTCAGATGGACGGCCAGACCGGGAGAGTAAATCGGGTTCTAGAAGACCTTCTGAGACTATGCATCCTAGACTGTAACACCCCACCTCCGCTAGGGTCACTCACAAAGGGAATGCACTAGGTTTGGTGAAGCATTATCGAGGTAAACATGCACAGAAATATTACAAGACAGAACATATATAAAACGGAAGACAAAGAGGCGAAACAAAACGGGGTCAGTCATAAAGACTGGTAAGTCCTATCTACTTCCAGTATAAAAACAGGTAAATGTAACATGACATGCATAAACTGAAAGTAAACATAAGGATGTCGACAAGATAGATAAGCTAAACCAAGATAACCGGATGAGCTACTGTAGCAAGATAAACTAAGGTATCATGATAAACTACGGTGTCAAGATAAATCAAGGTATCACATCGTCAGGTTTCTATCAAGTATACTATCCCAAGGTATCTATCGTGTATAACATCCCCCGGTATCTATTTACTCTGCACCTCTCGTACTAGTATCCCAACCCGCGTCATGTGTTAACTATGAATGTCCCTTGCCCAATGTCATGTAATGGTCCATGTCAACCTAATATATAGCATATGTAGGTTTTCCCAACTCATATGTTTCTTTCCATGTATAAGTTCAGTCCTTTGTCGTAGGCCGTACGGGCTTTCCCATGTAAATCTATACCACCTCAACGTAGTACCATTTTATCCTTGAAGTTATTTTGGACTGCTACCCTTGATCTAGTTATGTTTTCTTACCATGAACTATCGCGTGTTCACTTAGGATTTATGCCACCTAGGACCACTAGGGATTATGCTACCTAATGAACGTTTCTGTGTCTCGGTTTGGGTTCAGGCCACCTAGGGCCACTAGGGATTATGCCACCCGTCAACCACGCCCTTTGTAACACCCCACCTCCGCTAGGGTCACTCTTTCGGGGGCACTAGCTTCTGGGGAGTGTTAGAACTGGGTAAGCATGCATAATGATATATCAAGGCAGAACAGGAACATAAATATATATATATATCAGAGTAAGTGAGAATAAAACAGCGGAATATCTCAAACCATCTCAAAACAAGTTTAGTACATCATAAAGTCAACTGCCAAAATAAACATGTCTAGTACATCATAACAGAAATACTGAAATACATAGTGCTATCCCCAAAATAAAGATGATAAACCATAGCGAGCTCAATGTCCAGTCATACATGAGCTATCCAGCAAACAAGCAAGCGATCCAAGCTAAGCACCACTATTCCCTCCCTGAGAACCTTGGGGGGGAGAAACGGAAGAAAAGAAGCGAAAGAAAACAGGTCAGTCAAAAAGACTGGTAAGCCCTACTACGATCAGTCTATAAACTAATAAAGTTAACATCATGATGGAAACTGAGATGAACATACTGGCAATAGATAAAGGTGTCATCACATAGAGAAGATTAAACCTTGCACCATAGTGTACTAGCAACTAACATAACAGGTATTGATCCCTCCGCCCAAACTTTGGCCCAATAACATGAGGTGGCCTTAATACAAGGCCCAGCCCAACGGTCTAGTCGATCGGCTCCCTATAAACCTAACACGTCAAGTGTTGGTGTCCATACGGCCCCCATATGGTTGTAGTCAGACTGTGCTGGGTCCACCTTCGGGTGTATCAAGCCCTCGGGTGTCAACCCCAGACACCTAAGCAATAATGCACAGTCTAAACCTACTGGTACCCGTGCCTCGAGTTTGTCCAACACCGGACTACGTGCACGTCCGTAGCCCGCCTGGACCCGCACCGCTGTACCACTCAGCCGTCGCTTTGGTCGCTTACATCAGTCCAGTAATCGTGCCCCGCCCTAGCCTAGCCTCTAGGGTTGTGAATGATACCAAACTGGGATTACTGCTGGAACAGACCACGTTGCTAGGGTTTTCTAAGAGGGTTAAGTGTGGTTTAACCCCTCACTAATCATGGATTAAATTAGTTAAGTGTAACCAACAGTTCACCACTTAACCCCATTTAATCCCTCGTATCCCCAAAATTGGTTAAGTATTAGTGGGCCATGACTTAACCCTAATCATGAGGCATTAATTAATTTAATGCACCCAACCTCTCACATTAGACCTTGTTGTGGTTACTAGTTAGGCCGGGCGGGTCCGGGTAGGTTTACCCCACAACTTAGTCTAACCTCGGGTTTCACGTGCAACATGACCAACTACTCACATTGGGTCCTATTGCTTGTAGCCACTAGTTAAGCCGGTCGGTTCCGGGTAGGTTTATGCTACAAACTCAACCCAACCTCGAGTTGGCCACACTTATGTTTTCTAAGTGTCATGTCCACTTTATTTTCAAAACATAATTACAAGTTTAACAAATACTTGGGTAGACCTAACTTAATAGGTAAATTCCCAAGGGGTAGACCTAACTTAATAGGTAAATTCCCAATCTTATATTTTTATGTATTTTAAGTTTTTCCCCAAACCCCCCAACGTCATTCTATCGCTTACATATTCGTTATAACGCATAAAGGATAGAAAGAGGGAACTTGACACAACATACATGATGAATCTTACATATCATAATAAACATGCATAACATGTTGGACTTGCATAACTTAGCATAGTGAACTTGCATACACATGCATAACTTGTCAAACTTGCAAATCATGGCATAGTGAACTTGCAAAAACATGCATAACTTGTTAAACTTGCAAATCATAGCATAGTGAACTTGCATAAACATGCATAACTTATTAAACATGCACAACATAGCATAATGAACTCGCTTAAGCATGCATAACTTCTTAAACATGCATAACATAGCATAGTGAACTTGCAAAAACATGCATAACTTGTTAAACTTGCAAATCATAGCATAGTGAACTTGCATAAACATGCATAGCTTATTAAACATGCATAACATAGCATAGTGAACTCGCATAAGCATGCATAACTTATCAAACTTGCATAAATCCCAACTTTCATCACATATTAACTTTAGAGTTTCTAAAATGAAGGTAAGAGGGCTTACAAATATTATGAAGACACAAATCCACTAATAAAGATTGAGAAGCCCTTTATGCAAGCATATAAAAACCCAAAACAAAGCTCCAATTAACAAAAATCCCAAAAACTCTAGCTTAGCAAATAAAACTTGCAACTTGATGATGTATGCAAGCTAATGATCATTCATACAACTTAGAAATGCTTGTATGAACATCATAACCTTCATAGGAATTATTAATGAAGAGATTGGAGGCTAGGGTTTTTAGGTGGAGGCCATTTGAGAAATCAATTTGACATAGTTTGGTTGCTAGATTGAATAATGAGTGATTTAGGGTAGGTTAGGGTCTTATTTATAGAAGATTAGAGTGATATTAGCCTTAGGATTAACCCTAGATTGTATTTGGTCCATCAGATCTCGGAACTCTCTAGAACCAAGCCACCCAATCAAGCCCAAATCAGAAATGGTGCACCAGGCTAAACTGCCCGGGCACCCCCTGTCGACAGGGCTGTCGACAGGGCTGTCGACACCCTGGGGACCCTGTCGACAGGCCTGTCGACATGCGGGTCCTGGCGGGAATTTTTCCCGCCTGCGCCAGTTTGCCCTAACCCTTGTTTTTAAATTAAATTTAAATCTGTTTTTACTTAGGAATTTTCTGAAAACTTCAATGGGCCTTAACTGGGTCATACGGACTCCGATTTTCAAAAACTCGGACTCTATTTCGCGTATTTTTCCGAGACGAACGCAATGTCATAGCCCGTTTCCCTTGATTCAGATTTTTAAATTAAATTCTGCCTCGATTCATGTTATAACAGGTTATTGAAAATACGGGTTGTTACATTCTCCCCTCCTTAAAGGATTTCGTCCCCGAAATCTTCAAGTTAGGAAGAACGTATCCTACCATCCAATCATCCATCTACTCAAAACATCATCCACGAGCAACCATTGTCCTTAAAAGATTCTAAATGCTGGATGAACATATGCAAAGGTGTGTGTATATGTACTTATCTAATGCAAGGATCAATGCCAAATATGTTAGTGAAATGTATCCATATGTATGCAAATCCCTAACATAATGTATAATATCTACATGTGTGCACATAACATACACCCATATGCAACATCCATGTGATAACACACAATTTCCATCCATGAGTAAGCATAAACACTCATGCATATGCAATATGAGGAGTGTGCGAGCCGATCTAGTGCCTAATCGTGTATAATGCATCCACGAGCAACCACTTGCAAACACTTGCAACCACTTGCAACCATCAAGCATAACATGTTTCAAACACATGTTTCATCCAAAGGGTTTCTACCTAAGGTTCTCATGACGAGATTAACACGATAAACTAGATAAATATGGGTAGCAAAGAGAAAGATACGCTAACAAAAGGAAAGAGATTGAGTGTGTACCCTCAAAAAGAAATGGATAAAGCCCACGCATCTTCTCCTCGGTTTCCCAAGTTGCGTCTTCTTCGGCTTCACCCCATTGAACCTTCACCAACTTGACCTCTCGATTCCTTAGCTTCTTGGTCTCCGTCCCCAAGATACGAATCGGAGCTCTCCTCAAGGTAGCTTCTTTCTCCACTTCCACATCTTCCAAAACACTTGGCTCCACAATCTCTGCTGATTTATGCAAACACTTCCGGAGATGCGAGACATGAAAAACATTGTGTACTCCGGCAAGCTTCTCGGGCAACTTCACTCTATAAGCCATCTGCCCGATCCTCTCAACAATGGGGAATGGACCAACAAATCTCGGGGCTAACTTCCCAACGGCTCCAAATCGGACCACATCCCGCAAAGGAGAAACCTTCACGAAAACCATATCCCCTACGTCAAACTCCAAATCAGATCTTCGCTTATCAGCATAGGATTTCTGTCGGTCTTGGGCCGCCTTCATCCGTCTTCTAATCAACTCGATCTTCTCGGATGTATCTCTAATCATATCAGGCCCAAGTATGAGCTTATCTGTAGTCTCCCACCAACATGTAGGCGACTTGCACGGCCTCCCATATAGAGCTTCAAATGGTGCCATTCCTATGCTTGCCTGATAACTGTTATTATATGCAAACTCAACAAGTGGAAGATGGTCTTCCCAAGTACCACCAAAGTCCAAAATACAAAGCCTCAACAGATCCTCGAGTACTCTATTCACCCTTTCGGTTTGACCGTCCGTCTGTGGGTGATAAGCAGTACTCAGATTCAACCTCGTGCCCAAGGCCTCCTGCAAGCTATTCCAGAACTGACTTGTAAAGATTGGGTCGCGGTCACTGACAATACTAGAAGGGACTCCGTGAAGTCTCACAATCTCACGAAGATATACCGACGCTAGCCAAGATGCTGTCCTCTTGCTCTTTACCGGAATAAAATGAGCACTCTTCGTAAGTCTATCCACAATAACCCAAATGCTCGTATTCCCTTTTCTTGACCTTGGAAGCCCATCAATAAAGTCCATGGAGATACTCTCCCACTTCCAAAGTGGAACATCCAGAGGATGCAATAGCCACCCAGGCTTCTTTGACTCGGCCTTAACTTGCTGGCAAATGATACATCTAGAGACAAACTCCGCCACATCCTTCTTCATCCCAGGCCAAAAGAAAATACGCCTCATATCTTGGTACATCTTATCCCCGCCTGGATGGATGGTCAACTTAGAGCGATGCGCTTCCTCCAGAACTTTTCTTACTAAATCTTCTACCATGGGGACACATAACCTTCCATCCCTCCTCAGCCAACCCTTGTCATCAATAGAATATCGAGCGAGATGACTAGACGTCTCTCCTCGAACCAGCTTATCCATAATCTCAACTATCTGAGGGTCTTCCTTCTGCGAAGCCCCAACTTGATCCAGAAGGGTAGGCCTGAGCTCAAGAGATGCTAAAGAACCAGTCATCGACTCAACTGCCAAAGAGAAATCAAAGGTTGCCAAGAACTCTAAATTCTTCATCTCAACAAATAGAGGACTTAGTGTCAACCTTTTTCTGCTCAACGCATCCGCTACAACATTCCCCTTACCAGGGGTATAGACTATATCAAAATCGTAGGACGCCAAGAATTCCATCCACCTTTGCTGCCTCAAGTTCAGATCCTTCTGCGAAAAGAGATACTTCAAAGACTTATGATCAGTATACAGCTCAAATCTCTCTCCCAGAAGATAATGACGCCAAACCTTGAGTGCGTATACTATCGCTGCCAGCTCTAGATCATGAGTGGGATAATTCTTCTCATGCACCTTAAGTTTCCTACCACCAAAACATATAGCTCTGCCTTCTTGCATCAGAACGGCGCCCAATCCCGTGCCACAAGCATCAGTGTACACGGTAAACATCTTACCACCATCGGGTAAAGCTAGAACTGGTGCTGAGGTAAGGGCTCTCTTGAGTCTCTGAAAAGCAAACTCACAGTCCATATCCCAAGCAAAAACTAAGTTCTTCTTCGTCAACTTAGTAAGAGGAGCGGATATCTTCGCGAAGTCCTTGACGAACTTCCGGTAAAAACCCGCAAGACCTAGAAAACTTCTCACTTCGGTTGCATTCCTTGGAGTCTTCCAGTCCTGCACAGCAACTACTTTAGCGGGATCCACCGCCAAGCCTTGCTTAGATACTATATGGCCAAGGAACCGAACTTCCCTTCTCCAAAAGTGACACTTGGAGAACTTGGCCTTTAACTGATGCGCTCTAAGCGTATCCATCACCTCTACAAGATGCCTCGCGTGCTCTTCTTCATCCTTGGAGAAGACCAAAATATCATCTACGAAGACCACGACAAACTTATTCAAGAACTCCCGAAACACCCTACTCATCAAGTCCACGAAATATGCGGGTGCATTCGTCAAGCCGAACGGCATAACAAGCCATTCAAAGAATCCATCTGGAGTTCTGAATGCAGTCTTGTCTATACTATCTTCAGCCACTCTGAGCTGATGAAATCCAGTAGCAAGATCAAGCTGAGAGAAAACAGAAGCACCAACGAGCTGGTCGAAAAGATCATCAATCCTCGGTAACGGGTGTCTGTTCTTCTTAGTCAGCTTATTCAACTCTCTATAGTCCACACAAAGTCGAAGAGAACCATCTGCCTTAGTAGCAAATACCACAGGCGCTCCCCATTCGGATATACTTCGTCTGATGAAGTTCTTCTCAAGCAACTCCTTTATTTGCTTGCTGAGCTCCCGTCTCTCACGCGGAGCCATGTGCCGAACGGGCAAAGAAACAGGCTTAGCATTATCCACCAGATAAATGCGAAAATCAATCTCTCGTTTAGGGGGCAACCCCTTAACTTCTTCAAAAACATCTGGATAATCTTGGACCACCCTTACAGACTGAAGGGCTTCCTCTGACGAGTCGAGAGATTCAAGATAGCACAACATGACGGGATCCTTCGGATTGCATGAAATCTCTAGGGTGTTGCCAAGGCGAGTCACAAGCCTCACAACCCTATGCTCACAATCAAGAATGGCTCCATATCTGGACAGCCAATCCATGCCCAATATCAATCCGTATCCCCTGAAACCAAGAACATACGCACTACACAAGAACTCTACACTGAGTATAGAGATCCTTAGATCCTCACATATCATCGATAAATGAGCAGAACCCCCAATGGGATTCGAAACACAAACGGGATCATCCACTAAGCTAGTACTAAGGTGCAAACTATCGACAAGATTAGATGAAATAAAGCTATGTGATGCACCAGAATCAAACAAGGTACGAACTGGAAGATCGGAAATATAAACAAGGTTCTCGACAGAAACACTACCTCGATCGGGAACTGTAGCGGTATTTAGAGCATGAACTTGCCCTCCTGAAGGTCCAGCCTGCCCTTTCTTCTTCGGACATTCCTTGCTGAAGTGTCCAGTCTCACCACAGGAAAAACATCCACCACTAAGCTTCCTTTTCTTCTTCCTACAATCCTTAGCAAAGTGTCCAGGCGCACCACAGTAATTGCACTTTCCCTTGCCTTTGTTGTTGTTCCCCTTCTTGTTCTTGCTCTGATTCCCCTGACTGCTTTGACCACCTTGATTGCCTTTACCCTGAGAATCAGTTTTCTTTGCTTGAGTATCACTCGACTTGACCTCCTTCTTTCCATCACCCTGAAGTAGAGCCATATCGACCAAACTCTCGAAAGTAGCTCCATGCGGAATATGTGACATCGCCAAGCCCTGCAGCGGCTCATTCAACCCTCTAGCGAATCGAAGAGCCTTCTTCTCGGGAGTGTTTACCATATCTAAACCAAAACGGGCCAGCTGATTAAACATGTTCACATACTCCTTGACAGTCATATCACCTTGCTTTAATGCAATGAACTTCTCCATCTGTAAATTCGCCTCAGCAGCAGATAGGAACTTGGCCACAAATCTAGTCCTCAAATCGGCCCAAGTCTCGACGGGCCTTGTCCCATTGGTGACCTCCCACCAATAGGCTGCTTCGTCCTTCAAAAGCCACACTGTCAATAAGATCTTCCTCTCGTCATCAATCCCAAAAATAGCAAACAAGTCCTCAGTGTCTTTCAGCCAATTCCTAGCTTCAACAAAAGATTCCGTGCCTAGGAAATTCTTGCCTCCCATCGCCTTGAAGTCTTTACAAACCTTCGTGAACTCAACCTGAGGATGCTGAGGGGGAGGAGGAGGAAGAGGAGCCTCAACAACTGGAGGGGGAGGAACAGGAACCACCGGAGGAGGGACATTAGGGAGAGGATTCTCAACTACAGGAGGAGGAGTGGGAGTAGGATTTGCGGGGCCAGCTGCCGCCCTAGCGTCTAGAAGTCTCCTATACCAGAGTGGTACGTTTACTCCATCCGGGATGGCAAAATTCTCAGCCATACTGAAACGAAAGATAAGATAAGATTAGGTCAAGGGAACGAAGGATAACGCTAATGGCTTTTTGGGGAATAGCCTTTTAAAATACTAGACTTTTCTTTGGAAAATACTTTATACTTGTTTTGAAAATAGTTTTTCAAAAGTCTTTTAAAAACTTTTCGTTCTTTCTTGTAAACCTTATGCTCTGATACCAAATTTGTAACACCCCACCTCCGCTAGGGTCACTCTTTCGGGGGCACTAGCTTCTGGGGAGTGTTAGAACTGGGTAAGCATGCATAATGATATATCAAGGCAGAACAGGAACATAAATATATATATATATCAGAGTAAGTGAGAATAAAACAGCGGAATATCTCAAACCATCTCAAAACAAGTTTAGTACATCATAAAGTCAACTGCCAAAATAAACATGTCTAGTACATCATAACAGAAATACTGAAATACATAGTGCTATCCCCAAAATAAAGATGATAAACCATAGCGAGCTCAATGTCCAGTCATACATGAGCTATCCAGCAAACAAGCAAGCGATCCAAGCTAAGCACCACTATTCCCTCCCTGAGAACCTTGGGGGGGAGAAACGGAAGAAAAGAAGCGAAAGAAAACAGGTCAGTCAAAAAGACTGGTAAGCCCTACTACGATCAGTCTATAAACTAATAAAGTTAACATCATGATGGAAACTGAGATGAACATACTGGCAATAGATAAAGGTGTCATCACATAGAGAAGATTAAACCTTGCACCATAGTGTACTAGCAACTAACATAACAGGTATTGATCCCTCCGCCCAAACTTTGGCCCAATAACATGAGGTGGCCTTAATACAAGGCCCAGCCCAACGGTCTAGTCGATCGGCTCCCTATAAACCTAACACGTCAAGTGTTGGTGTCCATACGGCCCCCATATGGTTGTAGTCAGACTGTGCTGGGTCCACCTTCGGGTGTATCAAGCCCTCAGGTGTCAACCCCAGACACCTAAGCAATAATGCACAGTCTAAACCTACTGGTACCCGTGCCTCGAGTTTGTCCAACACCGGACTACGTGCACGTCCGTAGCCCGCCTGGACCCGCACCGCTGTACCACTCAGCCGTCGCTTTGGTCGCTTACATCAGTCCAGTAATCGTGCCCCGCCCTAGCCTAGCCTCTAGGGTTGTGAATGATACCAAACTGGGATTACTGCTGGAACAGACCACGTTGCAAGGGTTTTCTAAGAGGGTTAAGTGCGGTTTAACCCCTCACTAATCATGGATTAAATTAGTTAAGTGTAACCAACAGTTCACCACTTAACCCCATTTAATCCCTCGTATCCCCAAAATTGGTTAAGTATTAGTGGGCCATGACTTAACCCTAATCGTGAGGCATTAATTAATTTAATGCACCCAACCTCTCACATTAGACCTTGTTGTGGTTACTAGTTAGGCCGGGCGGGTCCGGGTAGGTTTACACCACAACTTAGTCTAACCTCGGGTTTCACGTGCAACATGACCAACTACTCACATTGGGTCCTATTGCTTGTAGCCACTAGTTAAGCCGGTCGGTTCCGGGTAGGTTTATGCTACAAACTCAACCCAACCTCGAGTTGGCCACACTTATGTTTTCTAAGTGTCATGTCCACTTTATTTTCAAAACATAATTACAAGTTTAACAAATACTTGGGTAGACCTAACTTAATAGGTAAATTCCCAAGGGGTAGACCTAACTTAATAGGTAAATTCCCAATCTTATATTTTTATGTATTTTAAGTTTTTCCCCAAACCCCCCAACGTCATTCTATCGCTTACATATTCGTTATAACGCATAAAGGATAGAAAGAGGGAACTTGACACAACATACATGATGAATCTTACATATCATAATAAACATGCATAACATGTTGGACTTGCATAACTTAGCATAGTGAACTTGCATACACATGCATAACTTGTCAAACTTGCAAATCATGGCATAGTGAACTTGCAAAAACATGCATAACTTGTTAAACTTGCAAATCATAGCATAGTGAACTTGCATAAACATGCATAACTTATTAAACATGCACAACATAGCATAATGAACTCGCATAAGCATGCATAACTTCTTAAACATGCATAACATAGCATAGTGAACTTGCAAAAACATGCATAACTTGTTAAACTTGCAAATCATAGCATAGTGAACTTGCATAAACATGCATAGCTTATTAAACATGCATAACATAGCATAGTGAACTCGCATAAGCATGCATAACTTATCAAACTTGCATAAATCCCAACTTTCATCACATATTAACTTTAGAGTTTCTAAAATGAAGGTAAGAGGGCTTACAAATATTATGAAGACACAAATCCACTAATAAAGATTGAGAAGCCCTTTATGCAAGCATATAAAAACCCAAAACAAAGCTCCAATTAACAAAAATCCCAAAAACTCTAGCTTAGCAAATAAAACTTGCAACTTGATGATGTATGCAAGCTAATGATCATTCATACAACTTAGAAATGCTTGTATGAACATCATAACCTTCATAGGAATTATTAATGAAGAGATTGGAGGCTAGGGTTTTTAGGTGGAGGCCATTTGAGAAATCAATTTGACATAGTTTGGTTGCTAGATTGAATAATGAGTGATTTAGGGTAGGTTAGGGTCTTATTTATAGAAGATTAGAGTGATATTAGCCTTAGGATTAACCCTAGATTGTATTTGGTCCATCAGATCTCGGAACTCTCTAGAACCAAGCCACCCAATCAAGCCCAAATCAGAAATGGTGCACCAGGCTAAACTGCCCGGGCACCCCCTGTCGACAGGGTTGTCGACACCCTGGGGACCCTGTCGACAGGCCTGTCGACATGCGGGTCCTGGCGGGAATTTTTCCCGCCTGCGCCAGTTTTCCTTAACCCTTGTTTTTAAATTAAATTTAAATCTGTTTTTACTTAGGAATTTTCTGAAAACTTCAATGGGCCTTAACTGGGTCATACGGACTCCGATTTTCGAAAACTCGGACTCTATTTCGCGTATTTTTCCGAGACGAACGCAATGTCATAGCCCATTTCCCTTGATTCAGATTTTTAAATTAAATTCTGCCTCGATTCATGTTATAACAGGTTATTGAAAATACGGGTTGTTACACCCTTTATCCCACGTATATATCGTGAATCGTTTTCCATGTCTAGACGCACATGTGTCTCAATGTGCCATCCGAGTTCCGTGCCAGGGCAAATCGAGAAATACGGAACTCGGTCGGGAGCTTTAAGTCGTCTGCTGATGCAGATATCAAGGTCTATTTTTGTATCCGTGGCTATGGTCCCACGTGACCCCTCCCTCAACTACTGAAAGGCAATCCAAGAAAAATTATGTATGAGAACTACATCCCGGCCCCACTATAGCCCCACTTTCCTATGGGCCAACCTCACCCATGACTCGATAGCAAGAACATGGTCTGTTGGGAGTTCTCTGCCTTTCCGTTCGTACACGATTGACTAAAGATGGTAGGTAGTCGGCGACGTGCTATCCACGGCAAAAACAAGTATCGACGACTCCACGCTAATCCATCCTAATCTTTAGGTCGCTCGCATAGCAACCAAGGCATACTCTTAGCTTTTCTACCGCAGACCTTAACCTCTGTGAGGCCGGATTTCATGGACCATCTGCCACCTCACAGAGGGATACCAAGAGTACCCTCACGTCCCCCGAAGCTACCGCTTCGCCACCCAGTTCGTTGGAGCTTTTATCTAAGTCAGATAATTTGCTCCTCCTCGTGTTTTAAGCGATGACCTACCGTATCGGGTTACTTATCTATCTGTGAACTGGTCCAAATTCCTCGACTAAGAATTACTACTTAGTTTCCCAAACTAAGGTTTACCACTTAGTCTCCTTTCCCGTTATCCTTGTTAATCCCGGTTTTCCACCTAGTCCCCTGAACTAGGGTTTTGTCTAATGGGTTAAGTATTGTCATTTAAGTTCATGACTTAACCTGCCTACGAATCATGTCAAGATTTGTCTAAGTATTCAAGTCCAAGACCTAGCCCTACAAGTTGGTTAAGTATACCAAGAAGTCATGACTTAGCCCTATTCAATCATCAAGTCAATTTGGTTAAGTATTTGTTTATCTTAACCCTATCAGGTTATCGTGTTAGATTGGTTAAGCATAGATTATCTTAACCTCGTCGGATTATCGAGTCGGATTGGTTAAATATAGGTTAACTTAACCCCATCCACTAATCGTATTATAATGGTTAAGTATATTTAAACGGTCTCGTGACTTAACCCTATCAAGCTCTCATATTAGATTGGTTAAGCATGGTTGCTTAACCCCATCAAATCATCATGTATAATTGGTTAAGTATAAGTTACTTAACCTCATTGAATTACCAAGTTTAGATTGGTTAAGGGTTTAACTTAACCCCATCGAATTACCGTGTTTAGATTAGTTAAGTGTAGGTTACTTAACCCTATCTAATTACCGTGTTTAGATTAGTTAAGTGTAGGTTACTTAACCCCCATCTAATTACCGTGTTTAGATTAGTTAAGTGTAAGTTACTTAACCCCATCTAATTACCAAGTCGGATTAGTTAAGTGTAAATTACTTAACC
>JASFAX010003398.1:0-42581 GCA_030737875.1 Allium sativum | reverse complement strand
TTAAGTTTTGTGGGCCTATATTCACTAATATTACCCATCAACCCGATATGTACTTAACCCTCCCACACATTATGTCATATGGGTGAAGTGTTGTCTATTCATGTTAACTTAACCAACCCATTCATCGTGTCATGTTGGTTAAGTGTTTCTTATTAACTTAACCCCATTTGTTCATCAAGTTATATTGGTCAAGTATTTCTCATTAAATTAACCCTAGTAATTCATGTTATATTGGTTAAGTGTCATCAATCAATTCAAGTTACTTAACCCACCTACTTGTCATGTTACTTTGGTTAAGTGTTGCCTTCTTGTGTTAACTTAACCCTACCACAAATCAAGTCATATTGGTTAAGTGTTTCCCTCTTGTTTTAACTTAACCTTACCACAAATCAAGTTATATTGGTTAAGTGTTGCCCTCTTGTTTTAACTTAACCTTACCACAAATCAAGTTATATTAGTTAAATTTTTCTTATTACTTAACCCTACCCATTCATCATGCTATACTGGTTAAGTGTTTCCTACTAACTTAACCCTAGTCATTCATCTTGTTATATTGGTTAAGTGTTTCTCATTAACTTAACCCTAGTCATTCATTTTGTTATATTGGTTAAGTGTTTCTCGTTAACTTAGCCCTAGTCATTTCTTAGCATGTCTTGTTCATAAGCATTAATTGATTTATTAATGGATCAACCTCTCACATTAGATATGTGTTGTTGTAGTTACTGGATGTGCCGGGCGGTTCCGGGCAGTTTTACACCACAACTCAATTTAACCTTGGGTTTTTCTTGGGCACGATGCACTAACCTCTCACATTAGATAGGTGTTGTTGTGGTTACTGGATGTGCCGAACGGTTCCGGACAGTTTTACACCACAACTCAATCTAACCTCGGGTTAGGCATGTTCATCTTTAATTTACACATTTACCTTACATATTTATATGTAAATTATCCATAATTATTGCCATTCAAGTCATGCCCCCTTTACCCACTAAATCATGTTCATAATTTTTGGTATATAAATTATACTATTTTTATGCCACTAACCATTCATCCATTTATTGGCCAAATTATGCCAATAATAATAATTTCTAAGGTTTTCCCAACGTTACCCCCATCATACGTTCGCAAAATTGACATAGAATGTTAGGCTCGTAACTTAGCCTAACTTGTATACAAAAGGGGAAAGAAGGGAGCATGTACCATTCACACAACATAAAATAATAAGGATCTAACTAAACATGTGTCATGTAAATGTGGCATAAAGTAATGAACTTGCATTTTTGGATCCAACTAACATGAGCCTTTAAGCATATGAAATTACCCAAATCCAACTAAGCATGTAAATGTAAAATTTTATTTCGGGTCCAATAAACATAAATCTTAAGCATATTGAATTACACAAGTTCAACTAGACATGTCAATGTGAACTTTTAATTTGGATCAAATAAACATGAATCTTCAACATATGGAATTACACAAGTTCAAATAGGCATGTAAGTGTGAACTTTTATCTTGGATCCAATTTACATAGATCTAAATGTGGATCTAAACATAATACATGTCTTGGCCTAACAACTTGCATGTAACATAACATGAATAAGTCACCAATTTTACATGATTAGTTTACATCAACATAATAACCACAATAGCCTAACAACTTGCATGTAACATAACATGAATAAGTCACCAAACTTTACATAATACATGATTGGTTTAACACCAACATAATAACCAAAATAGTCTCATAAGCACATACGATAGAATCGTTACAAGAATAGGCATGAATCAGCATCATCATTATCTTACAACTAGGAATAACGCTAGTTTTCACTTTATTACAAATCACAACTTTTTAATCGTTCACATCTAAATAATAACAGGACTTACAAACAAAAGAAAATCTTGTTTTCTGGGATCTGTTTTCTGAATTTGAAAAGCAATCCCTTGAAGAAGACTATCAATTCTCTAAGTTAGTTTTGATTTGTAGCTTTTAACTTGCTTTCTAATTGAAGAAGAAATGGTGGCTAGGCTAGAACGGTCATGGACAGTAAGGTGGCTCCTTGGAATGAATTTGTGTGATTTAGGGTTTGAGGATTAGGGTTGCTTATATAGAAGTCTAGGATTAATTCTAGCCTTTGGATATTAGGTTTTTAATCCGTATCATACACCTAGTGATGAGTCAGAAAATGTATTTTATATATTAATAAACTTCTATTTTTCTTCCCTTAAATTAATATGAATTGAACTTAAACATCTAATTGCATGTTTTCTCCAATTAGCGTGTTCTTCTTAATTGATGTCAATTAACATGTCCTTATTTTTTTATTATTAATTAACATAAGTGACCAATTTACTATATTCCTCAAATTAACATATTCTGTTTAATGTTAATTGACATAAGTGACAAATTAGCATAAGCATTTATACAAATTAAGATTAATTACATAGTTTCCTAACAATACGCTATTAACATGTTTACAATTTGATGTCAAATAACATGCTTTTACAAATGAACATAAATTCCTAATTAACATATTTTCTTTAATTAATATAAATTAATTTGGATGACAAATTAGCACAAACACATATAAAAACTAAGGTCAATTACATGTTTTTCAATCAATGTCATATTAACACACATCTACAAATTAATTTCAATCTATTCATGTTTACATATTCCTCCTTTACTGTATAAATTAATTTCCTATATATATAAATATCGATTTATATATATACGCACCTATTCATAAATTCTAATATTGATAACTAATGCAAATTGATTGCTTACCTCTTTTAACAAGTGGAAATCGAGTATATAATTTAATTCCCTTTTTTTCTACTTTCCTCTTAACATACAAAGTCAAAGCATAATGAAGTTACATACATATATATCTATTTATACATGCATAAATCTTTCTTTTTACTGCCTGCATCACCACATTTCCTTCCACTTTTTGTATTAATTGCATATATATTCATTTTTTACTTTTATTTTTCTTTATTAATTAATTAACCCTTTAATTAATTATCTTTATGGTATAGTATATCTAATTTCGGGGTGTTACAATTTGAAAAAAGGAATATTCTGGATTGGAATGAGGCGTATGTTGTGTTTTAATAGCACTTGTTTATTATACACGTGGGTTTTTCAGAAATACTGGGTTTATCCCATTTTGAATAACTGATTCGAAGATAAGTCAACGATGAAGATGGTGGTTGAAGACCGGAGGTCTTCACATCGTTTGGATGATTACTGATGTCTTGATTGGGCTGTACACCCAAGATGAGGTAATAAGTGGTGATCATTCTAGACGTACTTGGAGATCGACCTAATATGCGAGGGCCTCTCTCCTACATTGGACATACGGGACGAGGAATAAGGTGCCTCCGGTTTCATTCAGATCCAAAACGAACTTGTAAATGGATGTGTGTCTGATATCGGATTTCATTCTATGTGATTGATAGACATCGGTTGCATAGCGTGAATTGCCTGTGTGGCATGCAGAGATGCAAATGATCAAGGTTTCTGTTGAAAAGCAGAGTCTTATGGTTGATTATCAAAACACGACTTTAATATAGCATAGCTTTGTGTAGTGTTAATTAACGAGCCTCACACCCCTGTGTGAACCAGAAACGGGAGAAGACCTCAGGGAGGGCATGCGTTTCCTTCTAGCTAGGAGTGGTGTCGGCGTTTTGCAGGCCCGGACGTTTTACTTATGTAATGATGGATAGAGAGTCGCCTCATGTATTTCGGTCTCTACGGAGCCGATGGATGATACGGTCTTTATACAGACCAGATTTACGCCCCAAAGGGCGGGGAAATGTAGTGTTCAGGCATTTTAATCCGCATCGAGTGAGCCGGCCCTGACGATCCAAAGGTTTGACAAAGTACTTGCCTGAGACACAGGCTAGAGCATATCGAAGCGGTGAGGACAATCCCTTGCCTTGGTTCACAGATGGAAATCCAACTTCCAATACATGAAATTTTGCGGTTTGGATTGTAGAGCCTAGTATGGCAACATAGTGGGATGGGGCAGTATGCCGTCTATGATTGATACGTTTATATTTGAAGTTGTTTTTATACACTTTACACTATAATAGTATCAAAATGATTTGTTTTAAACATACCAAGCATGTTTGGCTATTATAAGGTAAAACTCTATCCTCCGGCTTGCGTTGCATTATGTGATGGGACCTGAGTCTTATAATAGCTTCATTGTTCTTTATTTAGCATTGCGTTCTTGTTTTTATGCATTGGTATTCTTATGAGGAAACCCGTCCCGTATTATACCGCTTGGTCCCTTGATTTACCTTAATTTAAAACCATGATAATAACTATTTTAGTTTTCACACTAGTCACATGACTGACCTGGAGTTTATTATTTTAACCTAAACTCTGGGTGCCCCTATTTTCCATACGAGCAGCTAGTAGTTTTGGTTTTGCATATTTATATTCACAGGATCCTGGTTTATAGCTGGAGGGATATTCGGAAAGCTCTGTATCCGTATATTCCTTTCAGTTTTGTTTTGTATTATTTTTCGCTGCACTATAACTTGTAAATCTATGATATTTTTCTGATGTATAATATTGGTTCATACTCTGTATATTCTTGTATTATGATGAAATTTTTGTAATAAGCAAACGAGATGTTCTTCTGTTTAATTTCTGATTTGTCTTATCCTCAAAGCAATCTGTTCTTTCCTTCATGGGGAAGTTTGGGTCGTCACATTTTGTATCAGAGCTTTGGTCTACAGGGCTCGAGAACAAGGAACATTAGAACCAAACGAAAGAATTCATCAGAGATTAGATTAGGAATATCCAATAAGAATGATTCGTTAGAGATGAGATCAGAAGCATCCTAGAATGAGTCCGAAGAGTGAAATTTAAGATAAAAATGAAAACAAATTTTGATTTGAAAATTTAATCTAATTATACGTATTTGAGTATATTAGTTTATTTTATTTTGGACAATCAAGTATATGAGATTTTGCAGATACGCATCATGAACGTATATTCGAAGTCTTAATATACTGGATAGATATAGAATCACAATCTAGTCTCCCGAGAATGATTCTAGTTATGGGTACCCATCATCAGTGTTATGTTCGAGTTTCGAAAGTAGGATATCTATATATTTCCAATTGACTGGTGTGAGAACCAAACTTAAATATGGTCTATTGTTGTAAATTGGCAACAAAAACATGATTTTCTGTATATATGTAAAATTATGAATTTAAAACGTTAATTCACTAATTGATTGATGGTTGTGTTGTATGATTATTTGTTATCTAATAAAACCATTATGTCTAAGAACGGTACATATAACCCAATTGTATCGAACATTGAACTAAATTGGAATTTGTTTGAAATTGCATACATGTACATGCATATATGTTGAACAGGTCATAGCAAGGAGGCTAGAGAAGAGGAATAAAATTGTATTCCTGACAAATAGGTACATGTTTACTAATTTATTGGGTTTGGATGATTTTATGAGCTGATTGCCTAGCCGCTTGGCCTTTTCTTTTTCTTTTTGTGATGAGAGGGCCTATGTGGCGGTTTGGGGATTTTCCCGATGCTCCCCGTACAAAGGAGGTTCTGGTGAAGTTTTTCAAAAATTTAGAGTGCTAGCCAAGTATTTGAAAATTTTGAAAATTCTTAGAAACTGAAAAGTTGAAGAATGAAAGCCAAACTGAAAGTTGAGTTGATTAGTTGAATAACTTTTAGCTTTGTTCCTTTTTTATGATGAAAAAATTTCAAGTGGGGGAGATTGTAACAACCCGGAAAATCAGAACCAATTTAAATTTTTTATTTTGGCAATTTTAATGAATTTTGAATATTTAAAATGATTTATTTTAAATAACAATGACGAGAAATTTATTTTGAATAGAATTTGAACGTATAAATTTATTTAAAGTGAATTTAGAATATAAATATTTATTTTAATTATAAAAGGAATTGGAAATGGCGCGGTAGTTTGAAAATTCGATTTCAAATTTCAAATGAACGTACAGGATTCAAAATAAACCGGATTTTAGTGGAACCAGAAATATTTGAATCTGTTTGGAATATTCATATGTTGATAAAATATTTAAAGAATATTCATATGTTGATAAAATATTCATATGTTGATAAAATATTTAAAGAATAAAAATACCATTTTAATTGTATAAATGGACTGTATGAAAAATTCATGTGTTGAAATAAATTATTTATCGTTAAAAATATAATTTTAACCGTGTATATGAATAAAATAAAAATTCATTTACAAATCAGACGATTTGTTTATGTACACCCATTTGACTGATATGGATTGGGACAATATATTTTACACATCCCCCAACTGCACTAATAATATTTAGTATTTGTTAGTAGAAACCCCACACGGGTATTGGTATGATATTTCAAATCCCAATGGTTTAGTTGTGTGTCGGTCGATAGGTTGACAGACTGTTGAAAGCATTAATTATTCATGCTTATACAGTGTAGAATGCGCTCTGGACGACGGATGGTTGTTTTCATTGTTGTTATATACATGTGTTGTATGAAATCCATATAAATAACTTTATATGGTAATTGACTATGTCTGATTCCAGCTCAGAAATAATGAACATTTTAAAATAACGAATATTTTAAAATAATATTCAGTAAAAGATCAAAATCTGATTTTGATGTCCGATTTGTGATGGGCACACATATATTTAAATATATAAAGCCGTGTTGATTAGATTAACGCCATTTTAACGTGAACGATATTTATATCGATTTTATTCATTTTATAATGAATATTGAAAAGGAAAAGATTTCAAATCTAATGTTTTGAAAATATCATCATTTATATATTAATGATATGGAAAATTTAATTTTGATTTGAAATTGAATATGAATTTGAAATCGATTTGAAAACGAATTTAAAACGATTTATAAAATATGTTTTAAATGGAAATCAACGAAATATATATATTATATATATTATATATTTAACGGCCTGAATAGAATGCGCCGCGACGCGGTAGTTCACGAATTTCGACCATTGACTTCGAATAGACATTACGGGAGATACGACCGTCGGATTCTCCAAAAACCAGAACCATTGGTTTCGTATCAAAAAGAGATTTCTAACGAATATTAGAGATTTGAAATCTAACGGTTGGATTTGGAATTACGTCCAAATCAAGGTTGGAAAAGGTCGTTGTAAGTGTCGTTCGATGGCCGTTTATGGAAATCGACTATACGGGCCTTGATAAAATTATTAAAAATATCAATAATTAGTGTAAAATCATAAGAAATAATTTGGAAAGAATTGGGATGAAAAATTCCATATTTGAAAAGATAAAAATAGATTTTTATTGAAATGAACTAGTTATGAACTAGTATTATTTTTAAATAAATAAATTGGATTTGAAATGGTTTTAAAAATAACCAGAATTTCCAATATATGAATTGGAATGGATTTGAATCGAAATTATCTTCGGAATATTTCAGTATTGGATTCCATGATTATACGGGCATTGTGGAGGAATTTAGAAGATATATATATATATCGTTATTCCAATACGATGTTTGTTGAGTTCAGAATTTGATATTGAATATAAGCCGATATATTTTCTATTCGGAGCCTTGTATTTAATATCAAATGGGATTTTGGGTTTGTCGTCAGTGGTTTCTTCATTAACACTGTTATTAAACCGAATTGAGAAAAGAATAAATCTTTTTATTTAAATTTAGTGAAGTATACCAATTAATTAATATTTAATTGGAATTTTATTGAAATTTATTTTTGGGTTTATCGTGAATGGTGTTTTAAATAACACTTGTTCTTTGACCCGATTAACAATGGAATGGGATTTTGGGTTTGTCGTGAAAGGTATCTTTAATAATACTTTTCTTAAATCCAACGGAGTAAAAAAAATTAGGAGCTAAATGGAGATTAGCTAAGTTGAACGATTTCCTGGGTATTGATCAGATGGTGGTTTCGGCCTTCGGCATTAGTACTTAGGGAATTGTTCTCTTACTAGTTTACAGTTTGAGGCTGATGGAAAGTGATTTTGGGTTTATCATGAACCGGGTTTTAAATGACATTAGTTCTTTAACCCAATTAAAGATAAGATCAATTTCTTAGCTTTGAATAATCATTAATATTGATTTTTGGGAAGATTAAAACTAAATGGGGGTTTAATTAATCTTTGATTAGATTTAAAAGTGAATGTGATAATTAAAATTATCAATTCAAGAAAATGATCGAAAATGGAGTAACACCAATTTTACTCCAGGCGATAGCTAAATCTTTAATTAGATTTGAACGTGAAATCGTAATTAAATTTACCAATAACACCATGGTGTTAGACACGGAGTATTACTAGTTTTGCTCCATGGGATGAATTGGTTGGGATTGGGAAATTAAATAAATGATTACTTCGGTAAGGATCGCTTATCCCGACTAATTTGGATAAACCATATTTTGGTTTGAATTGAAATCCAAACGAAGATTAAAGAATAAATATAAAGAATTTATCCTTGATAAAATTAATGGGAACCCTTTCCAAAGTATAAGAATTTTTAATTAAAGGAATATTCTGGATTGGAATGAGGCGTATGTTGTGTTTTTATAGCACTTGTTTATTATATACGCGAGTTATTCAGAAAGACCGGGTTTATCCCATTCTGAATAACTGATTCGAAAATAATTCAATAATGAAGACGGTGGTTGAAGATCGGAGGTCTTCACAACGTTTGGATGATTACTGATGTCTTGATTGGGCTGTACACCCAGGACGAGGTAATAAGTGGTGATCGTTCCAGATGTACTTGGAGATCGACCTGATATGCAGGGCCTCTCTCCTGTATTGGGCATACGGGACAAGGAATAAGGTGCCTCTGGTTTCGTTCAAACATAGAATTAAATTGTAAATGGATGTGTGTCTGACAACGGAATTCATTCTGTGTGATTGATAGACATCGGTTCCATAGCGTGAATTGCCGGTGTGGCTTGCTGAGATGCAAATGATTAAGGCTTCTGTTGAAAAGCAGAGTCTTGTGGTTGATGATCAAAGCACGGCTTTAACATAGAATAGCTTTATATAGCGTTAATTCACCAGCCTCACACCCCAGTGTGAAACAGAAACGGGAGAGGACCTCAGGGAGGGCATGCATTTCCATCTAGCTAGAAGTGGTGTCAGTGTTTTGCAAGCCCTGATGTTTTACTTATGTGGATGATGGATAGCAAGGCGCCTCGAGTGTTTTGGTCTCTGCGGATCCGATGGAAGATGCGGTCTTTATACAAACCAGATTTACGCCCCATAGGGTGGGGAAACGTAGTGTTCTAGCATTTTAATCCACATCGATTGGACCGACCCTAATGATCCAAATGCTTGATAGATTACTTGCCTGAGACACGGGCTAGAGCATCTCAAAGCAATAAGGACGATCCCTTGCCTTGGTTCACATATGGAAATCCAACTTCTAATACGTGACATTTTTCGGTTTTGATATTAGAGCCTAGTATGGCGACATAGTGGGATGAGGCACTATGTCGTTTATGATTGATACATTTATATTTGAAGTTGTTTTCATACACTTTACACTATAATTGTATCAAAATGATTTGTTTTAAACGTACCAAGCATGTTTGGCTATTATAAGGTAAAACTCTATCCTTCGGCATGCGTTGCATTGTGTGATGGGACCCGAGTCTTATAATAACTTCATTGTTCTTTATTTAGCATTGCGCTGTTGTTTTTATGCATTGGTATTCTTGGGAGGAAACCGGTTATGTGTTATACGGCGTGGTCCCTTGATTTACCTTACTTTAAAACCAAGATAATAACTGTTTTAGTTCTCACACCAGTCACATGACTGACCTGGAGTTTATTGTTCTAACCTAAGCTCTGGGCGCCCCTATTTTCCACACGGGTAGCTAGTTGTTTTGGTTTTGCAGATTTATATTCGCAGGATCCTGGTTTATAGCTGGAGTGATATTCGGAAAGCTCTGTATCCGTATGTTCCTTTTAGTTGTGTTTTGTATTATTTTCCATTGCACTGTAACTTGTAAATCTTTGATATTTTCCTGATATATAATATTGGTTCATAATCTATATGTTCTTGTACTCTGATGTAAATTGTGGTAATAAGTAATGAAATGTTCTTCTATGTTGTTCTGATTTGTCGTGTTCTCAACTCAATCCGGGCTTTCTTTTACGGGGAAGTTCGGGTCGTTACAACACTTGTTCTTTAACCCAATTAACAGGGAAGAATATGATTTGGAATTTATAATATTTTAATTAAGATTAATGGAATTTTCCAAAGTAAAGATTTCCAATTTAATATATTAAATTGGAATTGATAGGAATTCGATTTGGTAATAATCGAAGTGCGTTTCTATGGAGGAAAACTATTAATACATATGGAATTTAAAAGGCATTGTCATTATTCCATTTATATTATTAGTTGGATATGGAAATTTATATCGATTATATATTGATCTGTTTTCCGTGAGGATTCCATGGTTAATGGAATGGGATTTTGGGTTTATCGTGAACTGTGTTTTAAATGACATTGGTTCTTTAACCCAGGTAATGATAGGATTATATGCCTAACATTGTATTTCGATATTGTATTCGTTGACCTCTGCTAAATATATATCTGTTTGGTGGCGGAGAATTTATTCTCTTGCTTAATACCCTTCTCTAAGACGTACGAGCATAGAGGTTAAATATCGGCAGAAATCAATGGTATGATGTAGATTGTCGATGTGGCATGTTTGATTTCCAAATGTTAAATAATCATTAATGTTGATTTTTGGGAAGATTAAAACTAAGTGGAGTTTTATTGAATCTTTAATTAGATTGAAAAGTGAATGTGATAATTAAAATTATCAATTCAAGAAAATGATCGAGAATGGAGTATCACCAGTTTTTCTACAAGCGATAGTTAAATCTTTAATTAGATTTGAACGTGAATGTGTAATTATTTTTACCGATAACACCGTGGTGTTAGATATGGAGTATTATCAGTTTTGCTCCATGGGATGAATAGGTTGGGACTTGGAAAATAAACAAATGATTACTTCGGTAAGGTTCGCTAATCTCGACTAGTTGATAAACCTTAATTTGGTTTGGAAATGATATCCAAAGGAAGATTAAAGAATAAATTTAAAGAATTTATCTATGATAAAATTAATGGGAACCTTTCCCAAAGGAAAAAAATATTTGAATAAAAGAATATTCCGAATTGGAATGAGGCGTATGATGTGTTGTTATAGCACTTGATTATAAGATACGCGAGTTATGAGGAAAGGTCGGGTTTATCCCACTCCGAATAACTGATACGACGAGAAGTCGAAGAGGTTGAAGACGGTGCAAGACCGACGATCTTCACATCGAATGGATGGTTGCTACTGTTGCTCGTGACGGGAGTAGCTAACTTGAAGGGGCTACATTGGTAGCTGTCCGGTCGTACTTGTTGATTGTACAAATATGCGAGGGCCTCTCTCCTGTATTGACATATGGGACAAGGAATAAGGTGCCTCCGGTTTTGTTCAGACCTAGAACGGACTTGTAAATGGATAGTGTGTACGAAATTGTATTCCTTTATAATGTATTCGTTGATCTCTGCTAAATATATATATGTTTGGTGGAGGAGAATTTATTCTCTTGCTTAACACCCTTCTCTGAGACGTACGAGCTTAGAGGTTATGTATCAGCAGAAATCAATGGTACAGTATGGATCGATAATTTGGCATTCTGAGATGCAATGATCCAAACCTTTGTTGAAAAGCATAGTTTGGTGGATGATGATTAAAGCACAACTTTAATATAGCGCAGATTTCTGCAGTGGTAATTCGCGAGCCTCACACCGATATGGTGGTAAACTGATGGTTAGATCAGTATGCTTTAGAGATGAGGATAGACACCCTATGGGTTGTCATGGATTCGGTCGACCGAGGTAATACTGGGTGTGGTTGCCCCACACCAGTAGGGATAGGGAACACCCCCCGATTTCCAGATGGATAGACTTAGCGGTGTTTTCCAATGCTTGGACGTAAGCCGCGGTAACTTGTTTCCTGGATAGTGTGGATGTGCATTATGGTGTTTTTGCATGCCTGCGACGTAAGCCATTGGGAATTGTACTATGCAGTTTTTATTGTATATTATATATGACGACATTGTGGGATGGGGCGCTTATGCCGTCTATGACTAATAATTTATATTTGAAGTTGATTTCTTCACTTATAGTAATAATAAAAGATTTGTTTTAAAACGTACCAAGCATATTTGGCAATTATAAGGTAAAACTCTATCCACCGGGTTGCGTTGCATTGTGTGGTGGGACCTGAGTCATATAATAGCTTCATTTTTCTTTATTTAGCATTGCGTTGTTTGTTTTAGGCACTGGTATTCTTGTGGGTAGACTCGTTCCACGTTATACGGCGTGGTCCCTTGATTAACCTTATTTTAAAAGAAAAGCTTTAAATAACTATTTTAGTTCTCACAACAGTCACATGACTGACCTGGAGTTTATTGTTTTAACCTAAACTTTAGGTGCTCCTATTTTCCACATGGGCAGTCAGTAGTTTTGGTTTTGCAGATTCATTTATACAGGATCCTGGATTTACAGCTGGAGCTATATTCGAAACGCTCTGTATCCGTGTATTTCATTCAATTATGCTAGTTATTATTTTTTCCGCTACGCATTGTATTTATACATTTTATTTCCACTGCTATGTATTTTAGTCTTTGATATTTTGTTATGTAATATATTTATTCATACTCTAAATATTCTTGTACTCTGATGTAATTGTTGTAATAAGCAATGTAATGTCCTTCTGTTTGTGTTTCGATTTGTCTTGTTCTCGAAGCAGTCCGCCTTCTTGTTCGGTTTAGGCCGGCTGGGAAGCACGGGTCGCTACAACATTTATGTAGACAAAGTTATCTTTTCATTTTGGCACTAGAATTATAAAATATACATGTAGACAAAGTTGTTTTTTTATTTTGTCATTAGAATTATAAAACAAGTATGTAGACAAAAACATCCTTTTATTTTGTCATTAGAAGAATAGAACATGTATGCGAGTAAAACTTCTTTTATTTGACATTAGAAAACAAGTAGATAAGTTACGCAGATAAAATTTCTTTTCATTTGACATTAGAAAACATGTAGATAAGTTATGCAAATAAAACTTCTTTTTATTTGACATTAGAAAACATGTAGATAAGTTATGCAAATAAAACTTCTTTTTATTTGTTATTAGAAACATTGGAAATGTACACAAATAAAACTTCTTTTTGATTGTTATTAGTAAACGTTTGAAATGTATGCAAACAAAATCACTTTTTATTTGTTATTAGAAGAAATAGAAATTTGTAGGAAAATAAAATATCTCTTTTATTTTGTCATTAGAAACATTTAAATTGTTATGCAAAATAGAACATTCTATTATTTGGCCCGTTAAATAGGTTAGAGAAATCGTCGAATGATTTATATTTATCTATTTATATATATATATATATATATAAATTAAAATTAAACGAATCACGCGCGGTAGTTTGTGTTTCGGAATCGTAACTTTAAACAATCATACCGAAAGATCCGACCATCGGATTTTCCCAAAATTGGAACCGTTAGGTCCGCTTTGGGAAGATCTTTCCTACAATATAAAATTTTCTAAAATCCAACGATTAGATTTCGAGAAATGTGTAAATCAAATTTGGGTAAAAACAGCGCCAGGGCCGCCTATTGACCCAAAGCACCGTTAAATTAAATTGGACTATTTATACATAAATAAAAATAGTGATAAATCATTATAAAACAATATTAACCATATGAAATGATTTAAATAATCGATATTCGAGAATTATTTGAAAAGACCAAGTTCAATTTCGTTTCAAATAATTATGCGACGATTTAAATCGAAGATATTGAAGACGGTGTTTGAAGACCGGCGATCTTCACATCGAAGGGACGACTACTAATGCCCTGCATTGGTTAGCTCCTAGTAAAGGGTTAAAGTGGTAGTTGTCCGGACGTACTTGTTGATTTTCTGGATAAGCGAGCACCTCTCTTCCGTATTGGACATACGTGACGAGGAATAAGGTGTCTCCGGTTTCGTTCAGATCTAGAACGGACTTATAAATGGATGTGTGTCTGACATTGGATTTCATTCTATGTGAATTGATTTCTATTTAATATATATCTGTTTAGTGGAAGAGAATTTATTCTCTTGCTTAACACCCTTCTCTGAGACGAACGAGCTCAGAGGTTATATATTGATAGTTATCGGTCGCACGGTATGGATTGTCAATGTGGCATGCCAAGATGCAAATGATCAAGGCTTTTGTTGAAAAGCGTAGCATTGTGGGTGATGATCAAAGCACAGCTTATTTAGGCATAGCTTTGTGTATACGCGTTACTTCGCGAACCTCACACCCGGTAGGAGTCAAAAACGGGATAAGGGACCCAAGGAGTGCATGCGTTTCTTTCTAGCTAGAAGTGGTTTCAAGGTATGGAGCCCAGACATTTTTACTTATGTGGATGATAGATTTTGAGGCCTTGATATATTGGTCGCTATTGGCCAAGTGATAGGTCCAATAGGACCGGAAAACGTGTGTTCATGCATAACTAATTCACTAAAGTATTTGTGGACCGGCTGTGTGTGACGAACAGGAATTTCGCTCGGTCCGAACCAGTCGTTAAACCGATCCAGGCCGCTCGAAACGCCCTATCGTTTGAGAACAGGACACAACAGAACGCATACAGAAGAACATTTCATTGTATATTACAACAATGCATCAGATTACAAGAATATACAGAGTATAAACAAATAAATATTACACATAAATATCAGAGATTTAAATTACATTTAAATACATAGCAGCGGAAAATAATACAATACACAACTAGAAGGGATATACGGATACAAAGCTTTCCGGATATCGTTCCAGCTGTAAACCAGGATCCTGTGAATATAAATCTGCAAAACCGAAACTACTAGCTGCCCGTGTCAAAATAAGGGCACCCAGAGTTTAGGTTAAAACAATAAACTCCAGGTCAGTCATGTGACTGGTGTGAGAACTAAAACAGTTATTAATCTTTATTTTAAATCATTAGGTAAATCAAGGGACCACGCCGTATAACACGGAACGGGTTTCCTCCCAAGAATACCAGTGCATAAAACAAACAGCGCAATGCTAAATAAAGAAAAATGAAGCTGTTATAAGACCCAGGTCCTATCACACAATGCAACGCAAGCCGGGGGATAGGGTTTTCCCTTATAACAGCCAAAGAATGCTTGATACGTTTTAAAACACATTATTGATACTATAATAAGTGCATAGTGTATAAAACAACTTCAAATCATAAGTATCAATCATAGGCGGCATGGGTACCATATATCATGTCGCCATATATAGGTTTACAAATAAAACCGCAAATGTCACGTATTTGGAAATTGGATTTCCATCTATGAACCGAGGCAAAAGATAGTCCTCAACCGATTCGAGACAATCTAGCCCATGTCTCAGGAACAGCCGCAACTGCCCCATGGAGCGACAGGGCCGGTCCACCGATGTGGATTATTATGCCTGAACACTACGTTTCCCCGCCCTTTGGGGCGTAAATGAGCCAACAAATGACTCCATCGGACCCGGATCGTCCGATCAAACCGAGGCGCCTCGCAACAGCAACAACCACACAGGTGAAAAGTATATAAATGTCAGGGCTGGTAGGTCACTGACACCACCCTAGCTAGAAGGAAACGCATGCCCTCCCTGAGGTCCTCTCCCGTTTTTGGTTCACAACCGGGGTGCGAAACTCGCGAATTCACGTTACACAAAGCTGTGCCACACAGGCTGTGCTTTGATCATCACCACAAGACTTTGCTTTTCAACAGAAGCCTCGATCAATTGCCACTCAGGCATGCCACACAGGCAATTCACTCCATGCGTTTGATATCCATCAATATATAACCCCTGAGCTCGTACGTCTCAGAGAAGGGCGTTAAGCAAGAGAATAAATTCTTCGCCGCCAAACAGATATATATTTAATAGAGATCAATCACAGGGACTAAAATCCAATGTCAGACACACAGTCCATTTACAAGTCCGTTCTGGGTCTGAACGAAACCGGAGGCACCTAGTACCCCGCATATCCATCGATCTCCAAGTACGTCTGGACGATCACCAACTGTTTCCATCTTCTTGGGTGTACAGCCCAATCAAGATTATCAGTAATCACCCAAACGACGTGAAGACTTCCGGTCTTCGACCACCGTCTTCATCTTCGACACCACGTCGAATCAGTTATTCAGAATGGGATAAACCCGGTCTTTCTGAATAACTCGCGTATATATTATAAAAGTGTTACACAAACACAACATACGCCTCATTCCAATTCAGAATATTCTTTTATTCAAATATTCCCATACTTTGGGAAAAGTTCCCATTAAATTTATCCAAGATAAATTCTTTAAATTTATTCTTTAATCTCCTTTGAATATCAATTCAAACTAGTCGGGATTAGCGAACCACACCGAAGTAATCATTTATTTTATTTCCCAATCCCAACCTATTCATCCCATGAAGTAAAACTGGTTATACTTCATATCTAACACCACGGTGTTATCGGTAAATTCAATTACCATTTCACGTTCAAATCTAATTAAAGATTTAACTATCGCCTGAAGTAAAACTGGTGATACTCCATTTCGATTTTTCAATCTAATTAAAGATTCATTAAAACTCCACTTAGTTTTAATCTTCGACTGGGTTAAAGAATCCGTGTCATTTAAAAACACAGTTCACGATAAACCCAAAATCACATTCATTAATTATCAGGTTAAAGAACGAGTGTTGTTTAAAACACTGTTCACGATAAACCCAAAAATCAATATCAATTCAATTCCAATTAAATATTATTTAATTGGTACCCTTCATTAAATCTAAATAAAAAGATTTAATCATTCCTCAACTGGGTTCAAGAACAGTGCTAGTGAAGACACCATTCACGACAAACCCAAATCACATTTGATATTCAATATAAGGCTCTGAATAGAAAATATACCGGCTTATATTCAATACCAAATTCTACGATTAACAAATGTCGTATTGGAAATAACGATATAAATATATATCTTTCAAATTTCCATAACAACACCTGTATAATCACGAATTCCAACATCGAAATATTCCGAAGACAATTTCGATTCAATTCCACTCCAATGCAATCATTGGAAATTCTGGTTATTTTTAAAACCATTTCAAATTCAATTTATTTATTTAAAAATAAATAGAATTATCTTTCTAGTTCAAAACTAGCTCATTTCGATAAAAATCTATTTTTATCTTTTCAAATATGGAGTTTTTCATCCCAATTTTTCCCAAATCATTTCTTATGATTTTACACAAATTATTACTATTTTTAATAATTTTATCAAGGCCCGTACAGTCGATTTCCATCAACGGCCATCGAACTGCACTTACAGCGACCTTTTTCAAATTTGATTTGGACGTAACTCCAAATCCAACCGTTAGATTTCAAATTTCTAATATTCGTTAGAAAGCTCTTTTTGATACGAACCCAACGGTTCCGGTTTTAGGAGAATCCGACGGTCGGATCTCCCGTAATGTCCGTTTGAAATAAATGGTCGAAATTCACGAACTGCCGCGGCGCGGCGCGTTCTATTCAGGCCATTATATTATATATATAATATATATAATATATACTTCGTCGATTTCTATTTAAAACGAATTATATAAATAGTTTTAAATTCGTTTCAAAAGCAATTTCAACTTCCTTTTCAATTCAAATCAAAATTGAATTTTTTTCTTTATAAATTCGTTTTAAAATTCATTTCTATTCAATTCAAATTTCAATTCAATTTGAATTCATTTCAATTCACTTTCAATTCAATTCGAATTCGTTTTCAATTCAATTCATTTCGAAATCACTTTCAATTCAATTCATTTCGAAAACACTTTCAATTCAATTCACTTCGAAATCACTTTCAATTCAATTCATTTCGAAATCACTTTCAATTCAATTCACTTTGAATTCATTTTCAATTCAATTCACTTTGAATTCGTTTTCAATTCAATTCACTTTGAATTCGTTTTCAATTCAATTCACTTTGAATTCGTTTTCAATTCAATTCACTTTGAATTCGTTTTCAATTCAATTCACTTTGAATTCGTTTTCAATTCAATTCACTTCGAAATCACTTTCAATTCAATTCATTTCGAAAACACTTTTAAAATCGATATAAATATCGTTCACGTCAAAATGGCGTCAATCTAATCAACACGGCTTCATATATTCCTTTATTTTCAAATATTCTATTTCAAATATTTCTTTTTCAAATATTTCTTTTTCAAAACTGGAATGAGGCCCAATCAATTACCATATAAAATTAATTATATGGATTTTCATACAACACATGTATATAATAGCATTGAAAATAATCAACCATCAACCAAAGTGCACTACACTGTATAAGCATCAAATATAGATATTCAACGCTTATAACAGCCTGTCAATCAATCGATCGACATATTTAATCAATCAGGATGAGTGAACTTCAAATTTCATCCCAACACCCGTGTGGGGTTTCAAACAATCAAACACATATTTTATTTGTGCTGTTGGGCGATGTGTAAAATTTATCGACCCAATCAATGTCCTTCAAATAGGTGTACATAAACAAACCGTCTGGTTTGTAAATGAATATTTTATTTTATTCACTTTCACTATATTCATTCTCACGTTAAAAATTATATTTTTAACGATAAAACATTTTATTCCAACATATGAATTTCTATTATTCATTTACACAATAAAATGATATTTTTATTTTCTAACTTATTTTAGAAAATTTCGGCGGCATAACGGCACGATACTAGAAACGGGACGAGGCCTAGCCTTATCCCCGGTCTAGTGAAGGCCCACGCCATTCACCCATCAATCAAATCAATTCGTTATGCAAACCACAAAATTTGGAGTAAGAGTCTAACCTAGCCTTACTCCTTCGCCTTATAACGGCGCACGTCTAATCCTAACCAATTTATCGATTCGATTTTTTTCACACCACAAATCACATTCAAACCAATATCGCAATCAATCACCAAGCAGTCAAACAAACAAGTCCATGGTCTGTGGACGATTGTGTCGGGTGCTACTAAGCACCGTCTGCATCCTAGTATATATATATAACTAGAAAAAGAAAGTGAAAGGTGAGAAATTCTCACATATAGCTATCCTAGCTCCACGGCACTTCATTGATAGAAATCTTCTTCGTCCTCGCCTTTTTGTCACCTTCGTTATCCGCTTCCACTACATATGTAAGAATCGAATTTTTTACTTTGCTATTCAATATATAAAAATCGAATTTTTATTTCAAAGTTCAATATATAAAAATCGAATTTTTATTTCAAAGTTCAATATATAAAAATCGAATTTTTATTTCAAAGTTCAATATATTAAAATCGAATTTTTATTTCAAAGTTCAATATATAAAAATCGAATTTTTATTTCAAAGTTCAATATATAAAAATCGAATTTTTATTTCAAAGTTCAGTATATAAAAATCGAATTTTTATTTCAAAGTTCAATATATAAAAATCGATTTTTATTTCAAAGTTCAATATATAAAAATCGAATTTTTATTTCAAAGTTCAAATCCTTTCCTTTTTAAAATCTAAATCTTTCACTTTTAAAGTTTAAATCCTTTCACCTTTAAAGTTTAAATCTTTTCACCTTTAAAGTTTAAATCTTTTCACCTTTAAAGTTTAAATCTTTTCTCCATTTAAAGTTTTAAATACCTTTTTCAAATCAAAGTTTTTAAAATTCCTAAAATCAGTTTTAACTTTTAAAACAAAATCAATTTTATTCTTTTATTTAAAAATCAGTTTTAACCTTTAAACATTTTCAGCTTTATTACTTTTTTTTAAAATATCAGTTTTAAAACCCTAATAAAAATCAGTTTATATTAACTACAGAATTAATTAAACAAAAAAATTTAAAAACTCACCAGCGGGAGGGAGGGGAACTGCTAACAGTGGAGGGGCTCGGAGGCGCTCTTACGTCGATCTGGGGGGGCTGTCGGAGCAAAAGGGGGCGCGGTGGGTTTTAGGGGGGGCTCGAGATCGATTCGGGGTATGGGGCGTTGGGGCTGTCGCGGTTTTCAAGAAGGGGAGGAGGAGCAGCAACTCGAGGCGGAGAAGACGGAGGAGAGGGGCGGAGAGGCTCTGGTGGGTCGCGGTGGGAGGATGTGGCGGCTTCGACGATCGTCCGTCGCTCTCTTTTTTTTTTTTTTTTTTCTTATCTGTCGAAAATGAATTTTGGGGGGGGGGGGCAGAGCGGTTAAAGGGGAGAAGGATTATTATTTTTTTTTTTTTTATTTAATTATTAAAAAGTTGACTTTCACGTACGACCTCTAAACGAGGCCCACCGCCTGTCGCCCATAGCGTTTCACCCCCATTCCGAACACAATGGGATATGTACCGCAAGCTGAATTGATAGTTTGAATCAGTTTCCTTTTGAATTTTCATTTAAATCACTATATTGAATTTTAAACGCACATTTCAAATTACCGGGGTCACAAACTAACTCTATAAATTGCAGAAAAATATTTCTAGCTTCGTATTGACGATACGGTCCTAACAAAACTAGTTTCGTTGAATTCTGAGACCGTATGAAAAATGGCCAATTTCCAGTCGATTAAAATCAACTAAAACTGGTCAAACGCGTTTTCCTTTGCCACGCTCACATATTGATTCGAAAAATTATGAAATTTGAAACCTAGCAATAACTTTACATCCCGGACCCAACAAAACTGGTTTCGTCGAAATCCGAGGTCGTTTGCAAAATGTCCATTTTTAAGGGTTATATATTATATAAAATATATATAAATTCCACAGCGACTATTCTGAATTTTCAACTGGACATATCTTATCATTTCTAAAGTGAAATCTCGGTTTGTTAACTTCGTTACAAAGATATAGTTATACAGATTCAAATATTTCTTGTTTCGTTCAATTCTGACTTATATTGAATTCTGTATATTCATTTGAAATTAGAAATCGAATTTTCGAACTACCGCGCCATTTTCTATTCCTTTTATAATTATTATATATTCTAACGACGACGTATATAATATATACGTTCGAATTATATTCAAAATAAATTTCACGTCGTTATTATTTAAAATAATTCATTTTAAATAATCAAAATTCGCTATAATTGCCAAAATAAAAATTTCAAACTGGCTCGCATTTTACGGGTTGTTACAATCTCCCCCACTTAAAACTTTTCGTCCCCGAAAAGGAACAAAGTCGAAAGCGGTTTGATTATTCAACTTCTATGCTCGATCTGGCTTCTATTCTCCAACTCTTTAGTTTCTGAGAATTTTCAAAATTTCAAAAATTTGGCTAACACCCTAAATTTTCGAAAAATTTCGCCATAACCTCCCCTGCACCGGGAGCATCGGGGAATTTCAAATAGCTTCCCCGGTCCTTCAGATCTCAAAAAGAAAAAGAAAAAGCCAAGCGGCTAGCCAATAGGCTCACAAAATCATCATCACCCAAACAAAACAGGAAATTATGTAGTAAACATGTACCTATTTGTCGGGCAAACAAATTTTATTCTTCGGCTCTAGCCTCCTTGCTATGACCTGTTCAATGATATAAATGTATATGCAAGCAGATGCGACCAATTTTCAATACAGTTCATTATTCGATCAAATTAGGCATAATGGTTCAAAATTTTCAAACAATTAAACAAACCACACAAACATCAATCAATTAGTGAATTAGAGTTTCAAATTCATAATTTTGATACATATACAAAAATCAGATACTTGATGCCAAATCACAACAATGTGTTCTAACTATATATAAGTTTTGGTTCTCACACCAGCCTAATGGAAATATATAGAAAATCACACCTTCGAAACACGAACATAAGTTCGGATGATGATCGATCAATCATCAGAACCATCTCCGGGCGTCTAGAATGTGATTCTATATCAATCTAATATATTAAAACTTTGAATACACGCGGATCAGACGTATACGCAAAATCTACATATACTGGATTGTCCACATCAATATAAATAAATAATCAACTACGAATAATTGGTTTAAATTTTCAAAACAAAAATTTGTTTTTACTCTAAAAATATACTCTTCACACTCGTTCTAGGATACTACTGATCCTATCTCTAACGAGTCATTCTAATTGGATATTACTAATCCAATATCTGATGAATTCTTTCGTATGTTTCTAATGTGCCTTGTTCTCTGCTTTGTAAACCAAAGCTCTGATACCACGTGTGACGAACAGGAATTTCGCTCGGTCCGAACCAGTCGTTAAACCGATCCAGGCCGCTCGAAACGCCCTATCGTTTGAGAACAGGACACAACAGAACGCATACAGAAGAACATTTCATTGTATATTACAACAATGCATCAGATTACAAGAATATACAGAGTATAAACAAATAAATATTACACAGAAATATCAGAGATTTAAATTACATTTAAATACATAGCAGCGGAAAATAATACAATACACAACTAGAAGGGATATACGGATACAAAGCTTTCCGGATATCGTTCCAGCTGTAAACCAGGATCCTGTGAATATAAATCTGCAAAACCGAAACTACTAGCTGCCCGTGTCAAAATAAGGGCACCCAGAGTTTAGGTTAAAACAATAAACTCCAGGTCAGTCATGTGACTGGTGTGAGAACTAAAACAGTTATTAATCTTTATTTTAAATCATTAGGTAAATCAAGGGACCACGCCGTATAACACGGAACGGGTTTCCTCCCAAGAATACCAGTGCATAAAACAAACAGCGTAATGCTAAATAAAGAAAAATGAAGCTGTTATAAGACCCAGGTCCTATCACACAATGCAACGCAAGCCGGGGGATAGGGTTTTCCCTTATAACAGCCAAAGAATGCTTGATACGTTTTAAAACACATTATTGATACTATAATAAGTGCATAGTGTATAAAACAACTTCAAATCATAAGTATCAATCATAGGCGGCATGGGTACCATATATCATGTCGCCATATATAGGTTTACAAATAAAACCGCAAATGTCACGTATTTGGAAATTGGATTTCCATCTATGAACCGAGGCAAAAGATAGTCCTCAACCGATTCGAGACAATCTAGCCCATGTCTCAGGAACAGCCGCAACTGCCCCATGGAGCGACAGGGCCGGTCCACCGATGTGGATTATTATGCCTGAACACTACGTTTCCCCGCCCTTTGGTGCGTAAATGAGCCAACAAATGACTCCATCGGACCCGGATCGTCCGATCAAACCGAGGCGCCTCGCAACAGCAACAACCACACAGGTGAAAAGTATATAAATGTCAGGGCTGGTAGGTCACTGACACCACCCTAGCTAGAAGGAAACGCATGCCCTCCCTGAGGTCCTCTCCCGTTTTTGGTTCACAACCGGGGTGCGAAACTCGCGAATTCACGTTACACAAAGCTGTGCCACACAGGCTGTGCTTTGATCATCACCACAAGACTTTGCTTTTCAACAGAAGCCTCGATCAATTGCCACTCAGGCATGCCACACAGGCAATTCACTCCATGCGTTTGATATCCATCAATATATAACCCCTGAGCTCGTACGTCTCAGAGAAGGGCGTTAAGCAAGAGAATAAATTCTCCGCCGCCAAACAGATATATATTTAATAGAGATCAATCACAGGGACTAAAATCCAATGTCAGACACACAGTCCATTTACAAGTCCGTTCTGGGTCTGAACGAAACCGGAGGCACCTAGTACCCCGCATATCCATCGATCTCCAAGTACGTCTGGACGATCACCAACTGTTTCCATCTTCTTGGGTGTACAGCCCAATCAAGATTATCAGTAATCACCCAAACGACGTGAAGACTTCCGGTCTTCGACCACCGTCTTCATCTTCGACACCACGTCGAATCAGTTATTCAGAATGGGATAAACCCGGTCTTTCTGAATAACTCGCGTATATATTATAAAAGTGTTACACAAACACAACATACGCCTCATTCCAATTCAGAATATTCTTTTATTCAAATATTCCCATACTTTGGGAAAAGTTCCCATTAAATTTATCCAAGATAAATTCTTTAAATTTATTCTTTAATCTCCTTTGAATATCAATTCAAACTAGTCGGGATTAGCGAACCACACCGAAGTAATCATTTATTTTATTTCCCAATCCCAACCTATTCATCCCATGAAGTAAAACTGGTTATACTTCATATCTAACACCACGGTGTTATAGGTAAATTCAATTACCATTTCACGTTCAAATCTAATTAAAGATTTAACTATCGCCTGAAGTAAAACTGGTGATACTCCATTTCGATTTTTCAATCTAATTAAAGATTCATTAAAACTCCACTTAGTTTTAATCTTCGACTGGGTTAAAGAATCCGTGTCATTTAAAAACACAGTTCACGATAAACCCAAAATCACATTCATTAATTATCAGGTTAAAGAACGAGTGTTGTTTGAAACACTGTTCACGATAAACCCAAAAATCAATATCATTTCAATTCCAATTAAATATTATTTAATTGGTACCCTTCATTAAATCTAAATAAAAAGATTTAATCATTCCTCAACTGGGTTCAAGAACAGTGCTAGTGAAGACACCATTCACGACAAACCCAAATCACATTTGATATTCAATATAAGGCTCTGAATAGAAAATATACCGGCTTATATTCAATACCAAATTCTACGATTAACAAATGGCGTATTGGAAATAACGATATAAATATATATCTTTCAAATTTCCATAACAACACCTGTATAATCACGAATTCCAACATCGAAATATTCCGAAGACAATTTCGATTCAATTCCACTCCAATGCAATCATTGGAAATTCTGGTTATTTTTAAAACCATTTCAAATTCAATTTATTTATTTAAAAATAAATAGAATTATCTTTCTAGTTCAAAACTAGTTCATTTCGATAAAAATCTATTTTTATCTTTTCAAATATGGAGTTTTTCATCCCAATTTTTCCCAAATCATTTCTTATGATTTTACACAAATTATTACTATTTTTAATAATTTTATCAAGGCCCGTACAGTCGATTTCCATCAACGGCCATCGAACTGCACTTACAGCGACCTTTTTCAAATTTGATTTGGACGTAACTCCAAATCCAACCATTAGATTTCAAATTTCTAATATTCGTTAGAAAGCTCTTTTCGATACGAACCCAACGGTTCCGGTTTTAGGAGAATCCGACGGTCGGATCTCCCGTAATGTCCGTTTGAAATAAATGGTTGAAATTCACGAACTGCCGCGGCGCGGCGCGTTCTATTCAGGCCATTATATTATATATATAATATATATAATATATACTTCGTCGATTTCTATTTAAAACGAATTATATAAATAGTTTTAAATTCGTTTCAAAAGCAATTTCAACTTCCTTTTCAATTCAAATCAAAATTGAATTTTTTTCTTTATAAATTCGTTTTAAAATTCATTTCTATTCAATTCAAATTTCAATTCAATTTGAATTCATTTCAATTCACTTTCAATTCAATTCGAATTCGTTTTCAATTCAATTCATTTCGAAATCACTTTCAATTCAATTCATTTCGAAAACACTTTCAATTCAATTCACTTCGAAATCACTTTCAATTCAATTCATTTCGAAATCACTTTCAATTCAATTCACTTTGAATTCGTTTTCAATTCAATTCACTTTGAATTCGTTTTCAATTCAATTCACTTTGAATTCGTTTTCAATTCAATTCACTTTGAATTCGTTTTCAATTCAATTCACTTTGAATTCGTTTTCAATTCAATTCACTTTGAATTCGTTTTCAATTCAATTCACTTCGAAATCACTTTCAATTCAATTCATTTCGAAAACACTTTTAAAATCGATATAAATATCGTTCACGTCAAAATGGCGTCAATCTAATCAACACGGCTTCATATATTCCTTTATTTTCAAATATTCTATTTCAAATATTTCTTTTTCAAATATTTCTTTTTCAAAACTGGAATGAGGCCCAATCAATTACCATATAAAATTAATTATATGGATTTTCATACAACACATGTATATAATAGCATTGAAAATAATCAACCATCAACCAAAGTGCACTACACTGTATAAGCATCAAATATAGATATTCAACGCTTATAACAGCCTGTCAATCAATCGATCGACATATTTAATCAATCAGGATGAGTGAACTTCAAATTTCATCCCAACACCCGTGTGGGGTTTCAAACAATCAAACACATATTTTATTTGTGCTGTTGGGCGATGTGTAAAATTTATCGACCCAATCAATGTCCTTCAAATAGGTGTACATAAACAAACCGTCTGGTTTGTAAATGAATATTTTATTTTATTCACTTTCACTATATTCATTCTCACGTTAAAAATTATATTTTTAACGATAAAACATTTTATTCCAACATATGAATTTCTATTATTCATTTACACAATAAAATGATATTTTTATTTTCTAACTTATTTTAGAAAATTTCGGCGGCATAACGGCACGATACTAGAAACGGGACGAGGCCTAGCCTTATCCCCGGTCTAGTGAAGGCCCACGCCATTCACCCATCAATCAAATCAATTCGTTATGCAAACCACAAAATTTGGAGTAAGAGTCTAACCTAGCCTTACTCCTTCGCCTTATAACGGCGCACGTCTAATCCTAACCAATTTATCGATTCGATTTTTTTCACACCACAAATCACATTCAAACCAATATCGCAATCAATCACCAAACAGTCAAACAAACAAGTCCATGGTCTGTGGACGATTGTGTCGGGTGCTACTAAGCACCGTCTGCATCCTAGTATATATATATAACTAGAAAAAGAAAGTGAAAGGTGAGAAATTCTCACATATAGCTATCCTAGCTCCACGGCACTTCATTGATAGAAATCTTCTTTGTCCTCGCCTTTTTGTCACCTTCGTTATCCGCTTCCACTACATATGTAAGAATCGAATTTTTTACTTTGCTATTCAATATATAAAAATCGAATTTTTATTTCAAAGTACAATATATAAAAATCGAATTTTTATTTCAAAGTTCAATATATAAAAATCGAATTTTTATTTCAAAGTTCAATATATAAAAATCGAATTTTTATTTCAAAGTTCAATATATAAAAATCGAATTTTTATTTCAAAGTTCAATATATAAAAATCGAATTTTTATTTCAAAGTTCAATATATAAAAATCGAATTTTTATTTCAAAGTTCAATATATAAAAATCGAATTTTTATTTCAAAGTTCAATATATAAAAATCGAATTTTTATTTCAAAGTTCAAATCCTTTCCTTTTTAAAATCTAAATCTTTCACTTTTAAAGTTTAAATCTTTTCACCTTTAAAGTTTAAATCTTTTCACCTTTAAAGTTTAAATCTTTTCACCTTTAAAGTTTAAATCTTTTCTCCATTTAAAGTTTTAAATACCTTTTTCAAATCAAAGTTTTTAAAATTCCTAAAATCAGTTTTAACTTTTAAAACAAAATCAATTTTATTCTTTTATTTAAAAATCAGTTTTAACCTTTAAACATTTTCAGCTTTATTACTTTTTTTTAAAATATCAGTTTTAAAACCCTAATAAAAATCAGTTTATATTAACTACAGAATTAATTAAACAAAAAAATTTAAAAACTCACCAGCGGGAGGGAGGGGAACTGCTAACAGTGGAGGGGCTCGGAGGCGCTCTTACGTCGATCTGGGGGGGCTGTCGGAGCAAAAGGGGGCGCGGTGGGTTTTAGGGGGGGCTCGAGATCGATTCGGGGTATGGGGCGTTGGGGCTGTCGCGGTTTTCAAGAAGGGGAGGAGGAGCAGCAACTCGAGGCGGAGAAGACGGAGGAGAGGGGCGGAGAGGCTCTGGTGGGTCGCGGTGGGAGGATGTGGCGGCTTCGACGATCGTCCGTCGCTCTCTTTTTTTTTTTTTTTTTCTTATCTGTCGAAAATGAATTTTGGGGGGGGGGCCAGAGCGGTTAAAGGGGAGAAGGATTTTTTTTTTTTTTTTTTTATTAAATTATTAAAAAGTTGACTTTCACATACGACCTCTAAACGAGGCCCACCGCCTGTCGCCCATAGCGTTTCACCCCCATTCCGAACACAATGGGATATGTACCGCAAGCTGAATTGATAGTTTGAATCAGTTTCCTTTTGAATTTTCATTTAAATCACTATATTGAATTTTAAACGCACATTTCAAATTACCGGGGTCACAAACTAACTCTATAAATTGCAGAAAAATATTTTCTAGCTTCGTATTGACGATACGGTCCTAACAAAACTAGCTTCGTTGAATTCTGAGACCGTATGAAAAATGGCCAATTTATAGTCGATTAAAATCAACTAAAACTGGTCAAACGCGTTTTCCTTTGCCACGCTCACATATTGATTCGAAAAATTATGAAATTTGAAACCTAGCAATAACTTTACATCCCGGACCCAACAAAACTGGTTTCGTCGAAATCCGAGGTCGTTTGCAAAATGTCCATTTTTAAGGGCTATATATTATATAAAATATATATAAATTCCACAGCGACTATTCTGAATTTTCAACTGGACATATCTTATCATTTCTAAAGTGAAATCTCGGTTTGTTAACTTCGTTACAAAGATATAGTTATACAGATTCAAATATTTCTTGTTTCGTTCAATTCTGACTTATATTGAATTCTGTATATTCATTTGAAATTAGAAATCGAATTTTCGAACTACCGCGCCATTTTCTATTCCTTTTATAATTATTATATATTCTAACGACGACGTATATAATATATACGTTCGAATTATATTCAAAATAAATTTCACGTCGTTATTATTTAAAATAATTCATTTTAAATAATCAAAATTCGCTATAATTGCCAAAATAAAAATTTCAAACTGGCTCGCATTTTACGGGTTGTTACACTGTGGAGGATCCAAGGGTTAGCCAGCGTCCGAGCCCTAAGACATTTGCTAGAGTGATCGAATCGGTAAGGAGACCATCCCTAGCCTTGACTCATGATGGAAACCCAGTTTCCAATATGATGTTACGGATTTGATTGTAAACCTATATATGGTGACATAGTATATGGTAGTTATGCCGTCTAGGATTGATATATTTACTTTGAAAGTATTTCTAAATTGATTAGACACTAATAATAATATTAAATATTATTTTATATGTATCAAGCATGTTTGATCATTATAAGGTAAAAGTCTATCCTCCGGTTTGCGTTGCATTGTGTGATGGGACTTGAGTCTTATAATGATTTCATTTTCTAAAAAGCATTGTAGTGTTTTTAAAAGATTTACTTATTTTACGCACTGGAAATCCAATGGCGTAAACCCGTTACGCGTTAGCGGCATGGTCCAGTGATTTGCCTTATTAGTAGGTAAGTTAGGTAATGATTTCTCATACCAGTCTCATGACTGACTCGTAATTTGTTTCACTTGCAAACTCGGGTGCCCTTATTTTCCACATGGGCAGTCGAGTGGCTTGTTTTGCAGATATTTATTTATTGAGCAGGATTCTGGATCGAAGCTTAAAGCGTTGTCCAAGCATTGATAGTCTTTTAATGTGTTAGTTTATTGGTTCCACTGCACTCTATTAAATTTGTTGTAAATTATCTTCCGCTGTATTGTATTCGATGCACTCTGATATTCTGTACTCTGATGTAACATTATTATGATGTTTATAAAAGTCTTTTGTTGTTGTTCTGATGTGTTGTATGCCCAAAGTTAGCGTATGCAGGTTTTGAACGGTCTTGGTCGATTTAGCGGTCGATTAGGTCCGGGCGAAATCTGTCTCGTTACACAATTCAATTTCAAAACTTCGCATTTGATTTGAGTTTCATATCACAATTATCATTATACAATTGGATCTTTATATTCAATCATTTCAGATTTAAATTATTTGGATCGGAAATATATATATTTCTATTTCAAAAAAGTTAAATGCAAAGTAGTTTGAGTAAAATAATAAACTTGAAATAAAATCGGTTGAATAAAATAACCATGTTTTTGGAAACATAAGTTCGCATAAAATTAGATAGGTTTGAAAAAATAGGTTTGAGATAAAATAGATATGTTTTGATAGAAAATAGTTTGCAAATTCTCTTAGACTCAAAGTAGATTTGGTATAGATTAATTAAATAAGATAGATAAATTTAATATTTTAGTTTAAATAAAATAATGGTAAAACATATATAATTATAAAAGAAAATAATGCTAATTTCAAGGAATATTTCAATCCGAATTAATTTTCCGAACTTTCAAAATTTTATCTAACAATGCTTCCAATGTCGAAATCAAACTCAAATTTAACTTAAGATTTAATAGAAACCATTTCAAGTTGAACCAAATTAGATCATAACTCAAATTTCTCATCTTCAATTTTCATTTGAAGTTTGCATTCTTCATTCATTTCATATTAATGTTTTTAAACCAACATTCAAGTTTTCAAATACTAAATTCATCCCTCAAATCAATTATTCACACGTTAAAATTTTCCTTTCAATCTATTAAACCGAAAATTTAATAGAGTCATTAAGTTAGCCATTTCAAATTTTACAATTAAACACCCATTAAGCCTTGCATTTATCTTCAATTTTTAAAATAATCAACAAATTCTCTTATCAATTGTAACAACCCGGAAAATGCGAGCCAGTTTGAAAATTTTATTTTGGCGATTTTAGCGAATTTTGAAGATTTAAAATAGATTATTTTAAATAATATCGGCGAGAAATTTATTTCGAATATAATTCGAACGAATATATTTATATAGTTCGTCGTTAGAATATAAATATTTATATATAATTATAAAAGGAATTGAAATTGGCGCGGTAGTTCGAAAATTCGATTTCTAATTTCAAATGAATATACAGAATTCAATATAAGTCAGAATTGAACGAAACAAGAAATATTTGAATCTGTATAACTATATCTTTGTAACGAAGTTAACAAACTGAGATTTCATTTTAGAAATGATAAGATATGTCCAGTTTAAAATTAGAAATAGTCGCTGTGGAATTTATATATATTTTTATATATATAAGGCCCTTAAAAATAGCAATTTTGCAAACGACCTCAGATTTCGACGAAACCAGTTTTGTTGGGTCCGGGATGTGAAGTTATTGCTAGATTCCAAATTTCATAATTTTTCGAATCAATATGTGAGCGTGGCAAAAGAAAACGCGTTTGACCGGTTTCAGTTGATTTTAATCGACTGGAAATTGACCATTTTTCAAACGGTCTCAGAATTCGACGAAATTAGTTTTGTTAGGACCGTATCGTCAATACGAAGCTAGAAAATATTTTTCGAGAATTTTTCGAGTTAGTATGTGACCCCGGTAATTTGAAATGTACGTTTAAAATTCAATATAGTGATTTAAATGGAAATTCAAAGGAAACTGATTCAAACGATCGAATCAGCTTACGATACATATCCCATTGTGTTCGGAATGGGGGTGAAACGCTATGGGCGACAGTCGGTGGACCTCGTTTCGAGGTCGTATGTAAAAGTCAACTATTGGCAAATAAAATAATTAAAATAAAATAAAATAATAAAAAAATAAAACCTTCCCTCTTTATCTTCTGCCCCCCCCCCCCCTTTTATTCCTTCATTTCCGATTTCAAAAAAAAAAAAAGAAAAAAAAAAAAAGAGGCAACCGATCGAATCGGAGGAAACCCCCCCAGGCGCCGCCGATCTTCGACAAGCCCCTCCTCCTCGTCGAATCGGAGAACCTCCCCCCAGCGCCAGGCGCCGCGAAAACCCTTCCGCCCCACCTTTTGCCGCCGCGACCTCCCTCAGCCCCGTCCTCCTCTTCATCCCTCCGCTGTTGAAAAGCCCGTACCCCCAAAACCACGCCCAGCTTCCCAGCGCCCTCCTTACGACCTCCGACGCAACTCCTCCGCCTCCTCGAAGCGCAGACACCCCCCTTTTCTCGCTGGTATGTTTTTATTTTAATTTATTTTCTTATTTTATTTTATTTTGAATTTAATTAAAATAAAAATAACAAAAAAACTGCTTTTGCTTTAAAAAGAAAAAGACTGATTTTGTTTTTTTAAAGAAATAAAAACTGAATTTTTATAAAGATTTAAAACTGAATTATATAAAGCATATAAAACTAATTTTAGATTAAATTGAAAACTGATTTTAGGTTTAAAAATATAAAACTGATTTTGTTTTTAAAATAGAAAACTGATTTTGTTTTAGATTTTAAAACTGATTTTATAAAATTTTAAAACTGATTTTTAACAAAAGTAAAACTGATTTTAAAATAAAAGAAAAAAAACTGATTTTTATATAGTTTAAAAACTGAAAAAGATTGATTTTTAAAACAGAAAAAGATGTGATTTTCAACAGCAACAAGATTTGATTTTTAGTAAATAAAATATGAATTTTCTTTATATGAAAGAAGCGATTAAAAATAGAATTTCTATATGTTGAACTTCGATTAAAAATAGAATTTTTATATGTTGAACTTCGATTAAAAATTCGATTTTTATATATTGAACTTTGAAATAAAAATTCGATTTTTATATATTGAACTTTGAACTAAAAATGTGATTTTTATATATTGAATAGCGAAGTAAAAATTCGATTTTTATATATATAGTGACTACGGGCAACGAAGATAGCGATGAAGATTTCTATCAATGAAGTGCCGTGGAGCTAGGATAGCAATGTGTGAGAATTTCTCACTCTTCAATTTATTTTCTAGTTATATATATATATACTAGGATGCAGACGGTGCTTAGTAGCACCCGACACAATCGTCCACAAACCATGGACTTGTTTGTTTGGTTGCATAGAATAGTTGGATTATTTGTTTGAATTGTTTGGTGAGATGAAATTGATTTGATTGATGTGTGAATGGCGTGGGCCTTCACTAGACCGGGGATAAGGCTAGGCCTTGTCCCGTTTCTAGTATCGTGCCGTTATGCCGCCGAAATTTTCTAAAATATGTTAGAAAAATAAAAATGTCATTTATTGAATAAATGAACTGAAAAGAAAATTCACGTGTTGGAATAAATATTTTATCGTTAAAAATATAGTTTTAACGTGAAGTGAATAAAATAAATATTCATTTACAAACCCGACGGTTTGTTTATGTACACTGATTTGACTGATATTGATTGGGACGATAAATTTTACACATCGCCCAACAGCACAAATAAAATATGTGTTTGATTGTTTGAAACCCCACACGGGTGTTAGGATGAAATTTGAAGTTCACTCATCCTGATTGATTAAATATGTCGATCGATTGATTGACATGCTGTTATAAGCGTTAGATATCTTTATTTGATGCTTATACAGTGTAGTGCACTTTGGTTGATGGTTGATTATTTTTCAATGCTATTATATACATGTGTTGTATGAAAATCCATATAATTAATTTTATATGGTAATTGATTGGGCCTCATCCCAGTTTAGAAATAGAAATATTTGAAATAGAAATATTTGAAATAGAATATTTGAAAATAGAAATTTATGAAGCCGTGTTGATAAGATTGACGCCATTTTGACGTGAACGATATTTATATCGATTTTATCGATTTCGAAATGAATTGAATTGAAAACGATTTCGAAATGAATTGAATTGAAAACGATTTCGAAATGAATTGAATTGAAAACGATTTCGAAATGAATTGAATTGAAAACGATTTCGAAATGAATTGAATTGAAAACGATTTCGAAATGAATTGAATTGAAAACGATTTCGAAATGAATTGAATTGAAAACAATTTCGAAATGAATTGAATTGAAAACGATTTCGAAATGAATTGAATTGAAAACGATTTCGAAATGAATTGAATTGAAAACGATTTCAAAATGAATTGAATTGAAAATGAATTCAAATTGAATTGAAATTTGAATTGAATAGAAATGGATTTTAAAACGAATTTATAAAGAAAAATTCAATTTTGATTTGAATTGAAATGGAAGTTGAAAATGTTTTTGAAACGAATTCAAAACTATTTATATAATTCGTTTTCAATAGAAATCGACGAAATATATATTATATATATAATATATATAATATAATGGCCTGAATAGAACGCGCCGCGCCGCGGCAGTTCGTGAATTTCGACTATTTATTTCAAACGGACATTACGGGAGATCCGACCGTCAGATTCTCCTAAAACCGGAACCGTTGGGTTCGTATCGAAAAGAGCTTTCTAACGAATATTAGAAATTAGAAATCTAACGGTTGGATTTGGAATTATGTCCAAATCAAATTTGAAAAAGGTCGCTGTAAGTGCAGTTCGATGGCCGTTGATGGAAATCGACTGTACGGGCCTTGATAAAATTATTAAAAATAGTAATAATGTGTAAAATCATAAGAAATGATTTAGAAAGGATTGGGATGAAAAACTCCATATTTGAAAAGATAAAAATAGATTTTTATCGAAATGAACTAGTTTTGAACTAGAATTATAATTCTATTTATTTTTAAATAAATAAATTGAATTTGAAATGGTTTTAAAAATAACCAGAATATCCAATGATTGCATTGGAGTGGAATTGAATCGAAATTGTCTTCGGAATATTTCGATGTTGGAATTCGTGATTATACAGGTGTGGTTATGGAAATTTGAAAGATATATTTATATCGTTGTTTCCAATACGACATTTGTTAGTCGTAGAATTTGATATTGAATATAAGCCGATATATTTTCTATTCAGAGCCTTATATTGAATATCAAATGTGATTTGGGTTTGTCGTGAATGGTGTCTTCACTAACACTGTTCTTGAACCCAGTTGAGAAATGATTAAATCTTTTTATTTAGATTTAATGAAGTGTACCAATTAAATGATATTTAATTGGAATTGAATTGATATTGATTTTTGGGTTTATCGTGAACAGTGTTTTAAATAACACTTGTTCTTTAACCCGATAATTAATAAATGTGATTTGGGTTTGTCGTGAATGGTGTCTTCACTAACACTGTTCTTGAACCCAGTTGAGAAAAGATTAAATCTTTTTATTTAGATTTAATGAAGAGTGCCAATTAAATAATATTTAATTGGAATTGAATTGATATTGATTTTTGGGTTTATCGTGAACAGTGTTTTAAATAACACTTGTTCTTTAACCCGATAATTAATGGAATGTGATTTTGGGTTTATCGTGAACCGTGTTTTAAATGACACTGATTCTTTAACCCAGTCGAAGATTAAAACTAAGTGGAGTTTTAATGAATCTTTAATTAGATTGAAAAGATCGAGAATGGAGTATCACCAGTTTTGCTCCAGGCGATAGTTAAATCTTTAATTAGATTTGAACGTGAAATTTAGAAACTAACTGTCGGTTAGCTAAGTAGAATGGTTTTCTGGATATTGATCTGATGTTGGTTTCGGCCTTCGGGGTTAATATTTGGGGAATTATTCTCTTGATTAATTTACGGTTAGTGACTAATGAATTGGAATGAGGCGTATGTTGTGTTTGTGTAACACTTTTATAATATATACGCGAGTTATTCGGAAAGACCGGGTTTATCCCATTCTGAATAACTGATACGACGGTAAGTCGAAGATGAAGACGATGGTCGAAGACCGGAGGTCTTCACGTCGTTTGGGTGATAGCTGATGATCTTGATTGGGCTGTACACCCAAGAAGATGGAAACAGTTGGTGATCGTCCAGACGTACTTGGAGATCGATGGATATGCGGGGTACTAGGTGCCTCCGGTTTCGTTCAGACCCAGGACGGACTTGTAAATGGACTGTGTGTCTGACATCGGATTTCATTCTGTGTGACTGATATCGGTTGCATTGGATGGTTTGCCTGTGTGGCATGCTAAGATGCAAATGATCAAGGCTTCTGTTGAAAAGCAAAGTCTTGTGGTGATGATCAAAGCACGGCCTTTGTGGCGTAACTTTGTGTAACGTTTACCTCGCGTGTTTCACACCAGGTATGAACCAAAAACGGGAGACGGACCTCAGGGAGGACTTGCGTTTCTTTCTAGCTAAAAAGTGGCGTCAGTGGTTTTACACGCCCTGACGAGATTGACTTATGTGGTTGTTGCTGTTGCGAGGCGCCTCGGATTGATCGGTCGTTCTCGAACCGATGGAGTCATTCGTTGGCTCGTTTGCGCCCCAAAGGGCGGGGAGACGTAGTGTTCAGGCATTTTAATCCACATCGGTGGACCGGCCCTGACGATCCAAGGGTCACTCGAGCTCTGATCCTGAGACATGGTAGGCTAGATTGTCTCGAATCGGTGAGGATCTTGCCCCTAGCCTCGGTTCATAGATGGAAATCCAATTTCCAAATACGTGACATTTGCGGTTTTATTTGTAAACCTATATATGGCGACATGATATATGGTACCCATGCCGCCTATGATTGATACTTATGATTTGAAGTGTTTTATACACTATGCACTTATGATAGTATCAAATGATTTGTTTTAAAACATATCAAGCATTCTTTGGCTGTTATAAGGGAAAACCCTATCCTCGACTGCGTTGCATTGTGTGATGGGACCTGGGTCTTATAACAGCTTCATTTTTCTTTATTTAGCATTGCGCTGTTTGTTTTATGCACTGGTATTCTTGGGAGGAAACCCGTTCCGTGTTATACGGCGTGGTCCCTTGATTTACCTTTAAAAATAAAGATTAATAACTGTTTTAGTTCTCACACCAGTCACATGACTGACCTGGAGTTTATTGTTTTAACCTAAACTCTGGGTGCCCTTATTTTGACACGGGCAGCTAGTAGTTTCGGTTTTTGCAGATTTATATTCACAGGATCCTGGTTTACAGCTGGAATGATATCCGGAAAGCTTTGTATCCGTATATCTCTTCTAGTTGTGTATTGTATTATTTTCCGCTGCTATGTATTTAAATGTAATTTAAATCTCTGATATTTCTGTGTAATTGTTTATTCATTTATACTCTGTATATTCTTGTAATCTGATGCATTGTTGTAATATACAATGAAATGTTCTTCTGTATGCGTTCTGCTGTGGTTTGTTCTCGAACTATCCGACGCTTTCCTTTACGGGGAAGTTACGGGTCTTTACATTTGGTATCAGAGCTTTGGTTTACAAAGCAGAGAACAAGACACATTAGAACCATACGAAAGAATTCATCAGATATTGGGTTAGTAATATCCAATGAGAATGACTCGTTAGAGATGGGATCAGTAGTATCCTAGAACGAGTGTGAAGAGTATATTTTTAAAGTGAAAACAAATTTTTGTTTTGAAAATTTAAATCAATCATTTGTATTTGATTACTTATTTATATTGATGTGGACAATCCAGTATATATAGATTTTGCGTATACGTCTGATCCGCGTGTATTCAAAGTTTTAATATATTGGATAGATATAGAATCACACTCTAGTCGCCCGGAGATGATTCAGATGATGAGGCCTCATCATCAGTGTTTATATTCGAGTGACGAAGGTGTGATATCTATATATTTCCATTTGACTGGAGTGAGAACCAAAACTAATATAGATAGATTTATTGTTGTGAATTGGCATCAAAAACAAGATTTTTTGTATATGTATCAAATTTATGAATTTGAAACTCTAATTCACTAATTGATTGATGTTTGTGTTGTTTGTTTAATTGTTTGATAATTTTGAACCATTATGCCTAATTTGATCGAATGATGAATTGTATTGAAATTGGTCGCATTTGCTTGCATATACATATACATATACTTATTGAACAGGTCATAGCAAGGAGGCTAGAGCCAGAGAATAAAATTTGTTTGCCCGACAAATAGGTACATGTTTACTACATAATTTCCTGTTTTGTTTGGGTGATGATGATTTTGTGAGCCTATTGGCTAGCCGCTTGGCTTTTTCTTTTTCTTTTTGAGATCTGAAGGACCGGGGAAGCTATTTGAAATTCCCCGATGCTCCCGGTGCAGGGGAGGTTATGGCGAAATTTTTCAAAAATTTAGGGAGTTAGCCAAATTTTTGAAATTTTGAGAATTCTCAGAAACTAAAGAGTTGGAGAATGGAAGCCAGATCGAGCGTAGAGCTGAATAATCAAACCACTTTCGACTTTGTTCCTTTTCGGGGACGAAAAGTTTTAAGTGGGGGAGATTGTAACAACCCGGAAAATGCGAGCCAGTTTGAAAATTTTATTTTGGCGATTTTAGCGAATTTTGAAGATTTAAAATAGATTATTTTAAATAATATCGGCGAGAAATTTATTTCGAATATAATTCGAACGAATATATTTATATAGTTCGTCGTTAGAATATAAATATTTATATATAATTATAAAAGGAATTGAAATTGGCGCGGTAGTTCGAAAATTCGATTTCTAATTTCAAATGAATATACAGAATTCAATATAAGTCAGAATTGAACGAAACAAGAAATATTTGAATCTGTATAACTATATCTTTGTAACGAAGTTAACAAACTGAGATTTCATTTTAGAAATGATAAGATATGTCCAGTTTAAAATTAGAAATAGTCGCTGTGGAATTTATATATATTTTTATATATATAAGGCCCTTAAAAATAGCAATTTTGCAAACGACCTCAGATTTCGACGAAACCAGTTTTGTTGGGTCCGGGATGTGAAGTTATTGCTAGATTCCAAATTTCATAATTTTTCGAATCAATATGTGAGCGTGGCAAAAGAAAACGCGTTTGACCGGTTTCAGTTGATTTTAATCGACTGGAAATTGACCATTTTTCAAACGGTCTCAGAATTCGACGAAATTAGTTTTGTTAGGACCGTATCGTCAATACGAAGCTAGAAAATATTTTTCGAGAATTTTTCGAGTTAGTATGTGACCCCGGTAATTTGAAATGTACGTTTAAAATTCAATATAGTGATTTAAATGGAAATTCAAAGGAAACTGATTCAAACGATCGAATCAGCTTACGATACATATCCCATTGTGTTCGGAATGGGGGTGAAACGCTATGGGCGACAGTCGGTGGACCTCGTTTCGAGGTCGTATGTAAAAGTCAACTATTGGCAAATAAAATAATTAAAATAAAATAAAATAATAAAAAAATAAAACCTTCCCTCTTTATCTTCTGGCCCCCCCCCCCTTTTATTCCTTCATTTCCGATTTCAAAAAAAAAAAAAGAAAAAAAAAAAAGAGGCAACCGATCGAATCGGAGGAAACCCCCCCAGGCGCCGCCGATCTTCGACAAGCCCCTCCTCCTCGTCGAATCGGAGAACCTCCCCCCAGCGCCAGGCGCCGCGAAAACCCTTCCGCCCCACCTTTTGCCGCCGCGACCTCCCTCAGCCCCGTCCTCCTCTTCATCCCTCCGCTGTTGAAAAGCCCGTACCCCCAAAACCACGCCCAGCTTCCCAGCGCCCTCCTTACGACCTCCGACGCAACTCCTCCGCCTCCTCGAAGCGCAGACACCCCCCTTTTCTCGCTGGTATGTTTTTATTTTAATTTATTTTCTTATTTTATTTTATTTTGAATTTAATTAAAATAAAAATAACAAAAAAACTGCTTTTGCTTTAAAAAGAAAAAGACTGATTTTGTTTTTTTAAAGAAATAAAAACTGAATTTTTATAAAGATTTAAAACTGAATTATATAAAGCATATAAAACTAATTTTAGATTAAATTGAAAACTGATTTTAGGTTTAAAAATATAAAACTGATTTTGTTTTTAAAATAGAAAACTGATTTTGTTTTAGATTTTAAAACTGATTTTATAAAATTTTAAAACTGATTTTTAACAAAAGTAAAACTGATTTTAAAATAAAAGAAAAAAAACTGATTTTTATATAGTTTAAAAACTGAAAAAGATTGATTTTTAAAACAGAAAAAGATGTGATTTTCAACAGCAACAAGATTTGATTTTTAGTAAATAAAATATGAATTTTCTTTATATGAAAGAAGCGATTAAAAATAGAATTTTTATATGTTGAACTTCGATTAAAAATAGAATTTTTATATGTTGAACTTCGATTAAAAATTCGATTTTTATATATTGAACTTTGAAATAAAAATTCGATTTTTATATATTGAACTTTGAACTAAAAATGTGATTTTTATATATTGAATAGCGAAGTAAAAATTCGATTTTTATATATATAGTGACTACGGGCAACGAAGATAGCGATGAAGATTTCTATCAATGAAGTGCCGTGGAGCTAGGATAGCAATGTGTGAGAATTTCTCACTCTTCAATTTATTTTCTAGTTATATATATATATACTAGGATGCAGACGGTGCTTAGTAGCACCCGACACAATCGTCCACAAACCATGGACTTGTTTGTTTGGTTGCATAGAATAGTTGGATTATTTGTTTGAATTGTTTGGTGAGATGAAATTGATTTGATTGATGTGTGAATGGCGTGGGCCTTCACTAGACCGGGGATAAGGCTAGGCCTTGTCCCGTTTCTAGTATCGTGCCGTTATGCCGCCGAAATTTTCTAAAATATGTTAGAAAAATAAAAATGTCATTTATTGAATAAATGAACTGAAAAGAAAATTCACGTGTTGGAATAAATATTTTATCGTTAAAAATATAGTTTTAACGTGAAGTGAATAAAATAAATATTCATTTACAAACCCGACGGTTTGTTTATGTACACTGATTTGACTGATATTGATTGGGACGATAAATTTTACACATCGCCCAACAGCACAAATAAAATATGTGTTTGATTGTTTGAAACCCCACACGGGTGTTAGGATGAAATTTGAAGTTCACTCATCCTGATTGATTAAATATGTCGATCGATTGATTGACATGCTGTTATAAGCGTTAGATATCTTTATTTGATGCTTATACAGTGTAGTGCACTTTGGTTGATGGTTGATTATTTTTCAATGCTATTATATACATGTGTTGTATGAAAATCCATATAATTAATTTTATATGGTAATTGATTGGGCCTCATCCCAGTTTAGAAATAGAAATATTTGAAATAGAAATATTTGAAATAGAATATTTGAAAATAGAAATTTATGAAGCCGTGTTGATAAGATTGACGCCATTTTGACGTGAACGATATTTATATCGATTTTATCGATTTCGAAATGAATTGAATTGAAAACGATTTCGAAATGAATTGAATTGAAAACGATTTCGAAATGAATTGAATTGAAAACGATTTCGAAATGAATTGAATTGAAAACGATTTCGAAATGAATTGAATTGAAAACGATTTCGAAATGAATTGAATTGAAAACGATTTCGAAATGAATTGAATTGAAAACGATTTCGAAATGAATTGAATTGAAAACGATTTCGAAATGAATTGAATTGAAAACGATTTCGAAATGAATTGAATTGAAAACGATTTCGAAATGAATTGAATTGAAAATGAATTCAAATTGAATTGAAATTTGAATTGAATAGAAATGGATTTTAAAACGAATTTATAAAGAAAAATTCAATTTTGATTTGAATTGAAATGGAAGTTGAAAATGTTTTTGAAACGAATTCAAAACTATTTATATAATTCGTTTTCAATAGAAATCGACGAAATATATATTATATATATAATATATATAATATAATGGCCTGAATAGAACGCGCCGCGCCGCGGCAGTTCGTGAATTTCGACTATTTATTTCAAACGGACATTACGGGAGATCCGACCGTCGGATTCTCCTAAAACCGGAACCGTTGGGTTCGTATCGAAAAGAGCTTTCTAACGAATATTAGAAATTAGAAATCTAACGGTTGGATTTGGAATTATGTCCAAATCAAATTTGAAAAAGGTCGCTGTAAGTGCAGTTCGATGGCCGTTGATGGAAATCGACTGTACGGGCCTTGATAAAATTATTAAAAATAGTAATAATTTGTGTAAAATCATAAGAAATGATTTAGAAAGGATTGGGATGAAAAACTCCATATTTGAAAAGATAAAAATAGATTTTTATCGAAATGAACTAGTTTTGAACTAGAATTATAATTCTATTTATTTTTAAATAAATAAATTGAATTTGAAATGGTTTTAAAAATAACCAGAATATCCAATGATTGCATTGGAGTGGAATTGAATCGAAATTGTCTTCGGAATATTTCGATGTTGGAATTCGTGATTATACAGGTGTGGTTATGGAAATTTGAAAGATATATTTATATCGTTGTTTCCAATACGACATTTGTTAGTCGTAGAATTTGATATTGAATATAAGCCGATATATTTTCTATTCAGAGCCTTATATTGAATATCAAATGTGATTTGGGTTTGTCGTGAATGGTGTCTTCACTAACACTGTTCTTGAACCCAGTTGAGAAATGATTAAATCTTTTTATTTAGATTTAATGAAGTGTACCAATTAAATGATATTTAATTGGAATTGAATTGATATTGATTTTTGGGTTTATCGTGAACAGTGTTTTAAATAACACTTGTTCTTTAACCCGATAATTAATAAATGTGATTTGGGTTTGTCGTGAATGGTGTCTTCACTAACACTGTTCTTGAACCCAGTTGAGAAAAGATTAAATCTTTTTATTTAGATTTAATGAAGTGTGCCAATTAAATAATATTTAATTGGAATTGAATTGATATTGATTTTTGGGTTTATCGTGAACAGTGTTTTAAATAACACTTGTTCTTTAACCCGATAATTAATGGAATGTGATTTT